>WHYT01016130.1:0-27535 GCA_009806455.1 Tetrax tetrax
TCGTCGCCTCGCACCCGGGCGGGAGGAAAAGGAGCCGGGCGCTTCCGCCCCGCGCTGGGCCGAGGGGCTGCGGGCCGGGCTCCGCATAAATACGCGGCGCGGCTTCCTGCGGCGGGGGGGGGGCCGCCCTCATGAATACGCAATGAGCCCGCCCCCCCCCCGCCGTCCGCTGAGGCCGCTATTGGCTGCGGCGGGGGTGACGTCAGCGGCGCTGTCCCATAAAGCTGGGCGGGAGGCCATTATCGGTCACCCTGCGGCGGGAACGGCGTTGGCGTAGCGTTGGTGTTGCGGGGTGGGCCGGCCTGCGTGTGCGGGGTTTTTTGGGGGTTTCTGCTGTCGTGGTCTGATTTGGGAGTAGCTTTATCTCTTCTTTTTCTGTTTGGCGGGCTCTGCCTGCAGTTCTGGGGCTAAGGGCTGCTGCGTCTCCTTCCAAGGTGGGCGCTGGCCTGCGGGCAAGGCCAGTGCCTGGGCAAGAGGGGTGTAAAAAACCCCAATTTTGTCCTCAGCGTCCAAAAGCGGTGGTATTCCCAAAGCAGGCAGTTGCCTTAGGTTTTCTTTCCTCTTGTTTTTTCACGTTATAGGTCGTATCCTCATTTGCTGAAGCAATGCACCTCCCCAAAGAGGCACCCAAGCGCTGGCTCCTTGGGAATGCTTCTGAAGTGAGTACGCTAACTCATGGCTTTGCTCTTGTTTTTCTTAAAAAATACATGGCATGGGGAAAGTGAAAAATGTTACACAGGAACATTCTTCGCATTATGTATCAAATGGTTGCCTAAGTTGCCTCTTTGGCAATCCAAGCACCTAAATGCAAGTAACTAGCTAAAATCTTTGTGAATGCCCACATAATAAATACAGATTTTCTTCAAAATATGAAGAACTCTTTCATAACAGCACAACAATTCTTATCTCGGTATTAGTGAAACAAGCATGCATTTTTGAAGCAGTCATTTCTTAAAATAAAAAACCTCTGAGAGGGTGAGCTGATGTAGGAGACACAAATAAGCTAGAAATATAATGTGAAACTTGGCAAGAGTGGGGGGAGTTGAGAAGTATGTTGGGTGGAAAAAGACTCAGAAAAACATGTGATACATGGAGAAGTGGGGGGAAAAGGTAGTTACAGGACAAGTAGAAGTATGACAATGATTTCACATTGCTGCTCCAAGCAGCATGTAGTTGAAAGTAGTGAACAAATGAGACAAGTGTTCCAAAAGAGAAACACAGGCAAGACGCTCAAAAACCTATAGTATACGTACATGAGAGATGTTAACATTCAAGAAGAGAGGATCATGTGCAACTTGGCACAAGATATCACATAGGAACAAGTAAATATATTTGGGTTAATTAGAGCAGTTAAATTAATTTGACAGTACTGGAGAACTTTACCAGTGTTTTTATTAAATGCTGCATTAGAGATGGTCATACACCAGATTTTGTTTGAGGTCATGAGTCTGAATTTTTTCCAACTCTTTCAGTAGCTTAAGCGGGAACAGAAGATGGGTTTTCTGCAGGCCATGTGATGCCTTCCAGTGTGTCGGTAAACTCAAAAGGTTAAGCACCAGACAAAGACTCTGCTTTGTTCTGTCTCTGCATAGGTGAACTCCTAGTCTGGGAGCTATTCATTTCATCTGGCACTTATGGCTTGCACTGTGACAAATAACAAACTCTAATTTGATTCTTATCAATGCTTATTATGTAGTAAGAATAAGCACAGCTTTTGAAAATTTTTATTTACATTGTTAGATGCTTTGCAGTTTTTAAAAAATTCTTTTAATAGAAATTTTAACTATTCCATTGACACATTTAAAAGGCCCAAGTGTAAATATTTTTTATTTTTATTAGGAGTCTGAACCACTTTGATCCAAAATAATTTTGCAGCATTTCCTGAGAGCTGTCTTTAACACTACTTTTTTTCTATCCTCCTTGCTAGGCTGGACTGTCTGGCTGGACTGCATATCCCATAATGCTTGATGGATATGGATTCTTACAATGCATTTCCCCTTTCATTCATCAAAGAGAGGTAAGTGTGGAGAGAAAATGCCACCTGGGATTACACTTGAGAGCCCAGAACATAAATAAAAGCATCCAAATTGCATGAAGTCCCATTTTCAAAAGATCATGTTAATCTGAGTATTTGTAAGATTCTATATTTTTTTCTAGAGTTTTATTGCGAAACCTGAGTAACTCTCCTACTGAATGCTCTGTCATTTTTGCCTCTTAATTCTTTAGAAATAATAATAATTAAAAAAAATACGTTCTTTTGAGTTTTTGACTTACTTTTCTTATATGCTTGGTGTAACTAAGGAGTGTAATAGGACTCAACAAAGTTGCAATAAGGAGACAAAAGTGTGACAAAAAATTAAGCCCTTTTAAAATGTTTTCTAGCTCTGAATTTTTCTCAGGATACCACCCACATTGTGTGCGCTGCACTTGTCCTAATGCAGTCTTTGAACAGAAAACATCCTTTCTTAAATCTCATCAATGGCTTTCTGTATTAAAAAAAAAAGGCAATAGAAAACTGTTCCTAACTTTCCTGATACAGCTATTTTTTCTTACTCTTTCATGGCAACTTAAGGTGCCATGCAGCCTCTCCCATGCAGGAGAGTTTGTGTTGCTGTTTTTCAATTAGGTATCTAAAAATCACAGTTATCTTTCTGTTCTGAACTACTGTGTTGGATTCTTGCTAGGGTTATAATGACCCTCTATTTTTCTAATATTTATATGACCACATTACACAAGTTTAAAATATATAGGAAATGAGATCATAACTCTGCATTTGAAACACAGATTTAGCGTAGCCATGGCATTGTTTGCCCTTCAGCGTTCTTTAAACAAGCTCTTGCTATCTTTTGCCAGTGCCAAGGTTAACCCTCATAAAACAATAGAAAACAATTCCCCTGTTAAAAAATATTTGCACTAAACAATATTTAACTTTCTTAGATGCTCTGTTTATCTAAGTGATATATTATTCCCTTTCCTGACCAAGCTCTCAGAAATGTTTTCACATTTCTTAAAAGGAGAAAATACAAGGTTTATTCAGTTGGGAATCTTGCTTTTGAACCATTTTAATCCACTTCTTTCTCCTTGTATGAAATTCTGCTGTGGGATAAAATTATTTATTGATAGCATGCTGTAATGAATGTATGTATTACGTCCTTATGTGGAGAGAGGGAAATTTCTATCTCCGGGGAACTCAAAAAGTAGGTAAGATCCTTCAGTCTCTTCAAATTCCTCAAGTTGGTGTGAATGAAAAAAAAAAAAAAAAAAACAAACAAAATTCCTTTCACGTTGATGAATGGGGAACTGAGGTTGAGGAACAGAAGACAGTGACCCAGAGCTCACCTAAGGCCCTGGCTCAGGGAACCTCCCGTAAATAGAGCATGTTGTCTGTGGCCTGTGGTTCTCCTCTGAGCTGGGGGAGAGGCCAGCTGCACTTGCAGGGCCTCAAGAAGCACAACAGGTGTTATCAACTTGCTGGCCCTGAGATGCTGAGTACTGAGATGGAAGAAACCACCTTCTCTTGACCAAGGCAATCTGCAGAAGTTGCTCAAAACACATTAAGAGGCACAGTTGTGGAATGCTGTATTTCTTCCTAGGAACTACCATTTCCTAATCTCTCTTATGCCTTCTTCAAATGACCATGCCATCCATTGTGCTCTGGTTTTCTCCAGTCATCGTGAAAAGCTAGAGGAGGTGTTTTAAGGCGTTCCATTTAAATATGTGTATTCAGGAATGAATCTCTTAGGAAATATCCAGAAGATAAAGCAAAAAAGTAGAAGGAAAAAGGATAATAAGTAGGGACAAAAGAAGAGAAGAGCAGTTGATCTTCTTTAAAAAAGGGGTCAAGGTATCAATAGCATGAAAATGAGGACTGGGAAAGAGGTATATGTAAGACTGAGAAAGAACAGAAGGCAAATGTAGAGTGAAGACAGGATAGGTCATATCATTACTGGAAGTGCTTTTTAGGGAGGGTGTAAGCCCTATGTGTTGAAAATTGGATTTTAGAATTGGGAACAACCAGATACTTACTGGAGAGACAAGGAAGTAGTTAATTCTATTGTACTTGGCCGTTGTGAGAGCTGTGGAGAACGCTTTGCATGAATTAAGCTGTCAGTTTTCAAGACAGGTGTATTCAAACTGAATCAGATGTACAGAAGATCTGTTCAGATTACCTGCAGAATGGATGGCTTATCATATCAAAGAACACTTAAAAGATTTGGTTTGTTTATACTGGGCAAATAAGGCTAAGACAAGATAAGATTGCTGCCTATAAATAGATCAGGGGAATAAGCTACAGGGACCAGAAGAGTAAAATACTACCTAAGCTAAAGGTTGATATTAGCAGAGTTACCAGAGGTCAGGAATAAATGCAGGTTGAGAAAAAGAAGTGAGAGTCTGTGATGAAACTGAAAATTTGAAGTACTTTATGCACCTTATGCTCAGATGAGTCTCAAATTGTGAGAAGATGGGTAGGTTACCCTGTCAAGGTATCCCTCTTTTGAAAGATGTGAATCCATCATGCATTTCTGTTTCAGCTCACCTCTAAAGCACGGGTTTTTGGCCTTAGCTTCCTTTGAGAGCTATGCATAAACCATGTCCCGTGCATCGGAAACTAGTTTCCTGACTTGAAAACTTGAAAAATTTGAGAAATCTACTCACTCCTAAATAGAATGAAGGAAAACTTCTTCAGTTCTTCATCAAAAGGCAGAAGGAAGAGTTACTTGTTTAGAAATGAATGTGAATGTGCGACTACATAGGTTTTGCACAGCTAGAGTAAGCAAAAGCAGGGAGCTTAGTAGTACTGTGGTTAGTAACCCTCACTGTGTTTATTGGGAGAGGCTGGGTGTAAGTGGAGAGGAGGGATCACAGCAGCACATGGTGGTCTCTGTGGTGTGTTGGCCTTGAGGGTTTAATGTAAGTAGCCTGATTTGGACAGATAAGCAAATCCAACCAGCTTAGATGTGCATGAAAGCCACAAGTGTTTTCAGGGCACTAGCAGTTGCCTAGGAAGTCATCTACCTTGCTGCTCTCACTTGATAAATGTGGCTTAATAATTAATTTACATCTGGAGGAGAAGTTACTTCTCTAGCTTGTCCAAGCCTGGACAAGGAATTTGCTGACTCAGGTGTATGTTAGGGAGCTAAGCTTCATTATTGCTAATAAACCAATTAAGGAAGTATTGCAAGGAGGCTTTGCTTTTTTTTCCAGGAGATAACTCTTTTGAAGGTTTGGTACGTAGCTGCACAGTATAGTTTGTTTCCTGGGTTGTACCTTGGATATTATGTGTAGGACGCTAAGCTCAGTTAGAGCCTCAGTTCTGAAGTGTAGCAAGCATAACTAAAATGAAAAGTGTTAGATGAGCTGCTGCTACAAATGGAGGATGTAGAGCATTGTTAATAGGTTGTTTATCCTAACGAGGCAAATACGGTTTCAAATTTTATTTTCAGTGTATGAAGTCTTCATTATTTTCTGTAGGCTATGGAAATAGCTTGTCGTGTTTCAAATTCTTCTGACAGTCTCTTCATTTACTTCAAGAAAAGGAGAGTGGGAAGGAACAAAGTTTGGTTTTGTTTTTTTTTTTTTTGAAAAGAGTGATAGGTTATCAGATGGTAGTTGATTTCCTGACCCCAAACAACCTGTAGGAGTGATTCCTTTGCCCAGAAAAGGCACTTATAAGAAAGAAGAGAACCTACTCATAGTGTAAGCAATGCCAATTTCAAAGATGTTTAACAGTGGGAAAAAAAAAAAAAAAGAAACTTACAAGTTGACCTGTTTTATTCAAGATTTTATGGAATAGTGATTTACTTGACCTTTAAGAACATCTTAAGGAGATGGTAATAAGCAATTAATGGTAGCTCTGGGAGAGGGCATTAGGTCAAACAGATTAAATCCTCACTTGTTCTGGAGTTTATATCATGTGCATAGGCTCATGTAAGTTCTGGGGATACATCACAGCCCTAGCTGCAAAGCCCCAATAACTCTTCCTTTCTCAGAGCTGTTATTTCCTCTCTTCTGGAGATCTCACTTTTTAAAACCTGTTCTCTAATCAAACACAGTCCAATAAAATGAGTTCTATTCCCCTAGTTCCTTGAAAATACTCCAAAAAATCTTTTGCACATTTTTTGTAAGTTTGGACACAATAAACCTCAAGTAATTGCATTCATATCATGCTGTAAGTCCCTTAGCCTTGGTGACATTGCAGCTTGGATGAATTTGGTCTTATCAGCATTGTGGAAACTGCAGTGTGTTTTGTGATGTGATACCAGTGAAATCTGATGGAAAAGGTTTTGACAAATTTATCTTTTTTGACTGGTTTTGGAGTTAGATTGTTAGTAGCTGTGATGGGAAGAACTATATTTAATTTTTATCTATGGCCATAGTGATGAGGGAATTTCACTGATTATCTTGATTTTGTTATAAAGCATGTCTATGAGGATGTATTTCTCCCCATAAATTAAATAGAAATTCTGTACAACTCAGCATGATTCGTGACCTACATTTCAAAACCCATATTTTTAATCATACTGTGAAACTTTGCATCTCTCTTCTTAAAAAGAATCTTTTCAATTTCCATCTCTCAAAATAGAAGAACTTCTGGCTAAGAATATACTCTTTATTCTTTCCCACAATGTTCTTCCAGTTAGATTTGAATCTTATCTTGATTTTAGTTTGCCATGTGAGGAAAGCAGCAGTTTATTATGCGTTCGCAAAGCCAAGTCTGTGTGTAATTAGGCAATACACATGTGCTTCAAGTATCTCCAAACAGAATTCAAATGTTCCTAAATTCAGCTGTGTAGTACAGTACTGACTTTGTCCTTCAGGTTCTAAGGATAGATCAGAAGAAGTTTGATTCCTTGTCTGTCACTGAGTTTCATCCAGACTGGAGCACAAGTTTGAAGTTCTGAGATGTTTGGCCACATTTTTACACGAAGTGGAGTCTGGTGGAAAGTTTGCTGTGTAACTAGAGGCTTTTGTCTTTATTCTGTTAGAGCAGATGTTTTGAATTATTTTTTTAGTACGTTACTAACAGTTACTATAAATCAAGCTCTAGTTACTAACCACCACCTGTCATTGCAAAGAAAGGAAGGGACAGCCCCACTGTAATAATGGTACAGACTTAATTAAGAGAGTGGGTGAGAGTAGCCTCTGTATTTCAACTTTTTCTTTAGAGGTGGAAAAGAATATTAGAAAGAAAAGGCTGAAGTTTGGAGAACCCAGTATGAGACTGAGTTTTCAGCAGTAGGTCCTAGAAGAGATGGCATGGATCCAGCTGTAGGGCATGGGTCCAAAAGCCTTATTTAAGCTTAGACCTGGGCCTGAGCTTTATCACACGTGTTGTACCTGTTCCTAGTCCTGCTCATGAATTATTTCCCAGCTTGACCTTCCATCTGACTTGTTACCTTGCTTTTGCCTGATGACTGTTGACAGGACCTGTTGTCATCACCAACTTTGGATGCTAAGGGACGGTGCCCTGCGGGTGACCTCACTGCCCAGCTTGTGTTGTGGCCATCCTCTGCTCCCCCCAGCCTCCACTTAGGGAGCAGCTCAGCTCTTACTGCTCCATCCCACTGTCCTTCACAGTCTTACTGATTTTTATTGTGCCAATAATAAGAATATTCAAATGAAGAAAGCCATTATTCTGGATATTAGAATCATCCTCAGAAATGGAAGTGGTCCATTCTGCTATCTAAAGGAGGATGGAGAGGGAAAGCATACAACTTTGTTCGAGTGACTGTCGAATTTAATTGTAGACACTGCATCTATGGGATGATGGTGGAGATGTTAACAGTGGATTCTCATTTTGATTTTGTTATGGGAGAAATGTTAATAATAAAATGGCAGTTTTTATTGTAGCAATGTGTGAAGATCTCTTTTGAATGGCTTTATTGTCTAGTGAATGACAGTAGTCTGGTAGCTGGCTTTCTTCTAACAGAACCAAATTCATAGTGTTTAGAGGAAAAGTTACTGTACATTTTGCAACAATTATTTCCAGAACAGTAAGCTAATGGTGAGCTGGATCTAAGATTATAATATCTGCTGCTTCCTGAAGGTAAACATAAGCTTGATTTAAGAAGGTATTGTTCTCGGAGCTTTGCAAGTAACAAGGATTTATCATAGTAAGAACCCTAATTGCCTGTTGTTTAAAAAAACCGACGAAACGAACCCCCTAGGTTATAATCCAACTCCCCTGTCATTTTCAGGCTGAGACCTTACAAAATAGCTATCGATGTAACCTTCCTAAGAGCGTGTCCAAACCACCTTTGAAATATGTGTGAAAAGCTGCTGGTGAGCATTGCAAGAAAAAGATGTGGCATTTACAGGAAACAGTCATTCCATATTATGCAAGAGTTACTGAAACAAATTGCAGTGTTATATTTAAATTGTTTGGGGGAGTGGGAATCCTGAGATCTGAACATATGTTAAATGTTAGAAGTGAGACTTCCAATTTCACTTAACTTTATATTCAATGTGAACAGATGGGATTTTTGTTTCCTAATTCTGCCAGTTACCTTTAAGAATTTCATAATACAGTGAGTCCAAGACACTTTTTTTTCCTGTTAGTCACATGTCAGAAAGGACTGGAGATCCAAGGATATGCTGATACTTTTATTTTCCTTTGAGGATTTCCTAGAGCAGCAAATAAATTATGCTATGCATGTGTAACTTTCTTCCTTAAACATGATGAAGAACTATAGAAAATAAATCATGAGAACTAGTGGATTGTCACTGAACGAAGATTATAGACTTGACTTCTATTTCTTTTAAAAGAGCATATAGAGGGACTAAAAAAAGGTTGTTGATAGATCCTGGCAAATATTAGCATAGACTTATTGAAAATTGTTCTGCGCTTATTGCTTTCTCCTGCTTGTAGGTATTAGTGAGATTTTCTAAAAGGAGGAACTGTGTTTTCAAAATCAGATGACAAATATATATTGAAGCTTTTATATATGAAGAATTTTACAGCACTGACAGCTGCTGTTGTAATTTCAGAAACATGTAGTTTTGCTTGTCATATCAGAATGGATCGCTGTGGAAGTTAATTTTCAATCTTAGCCTAATTCTGGAAAGAAATAAAAATAACTTAGAAATATAGATCCATTTTTTCCCTTCGTTTTGTCACTGCTTAGAAGAAACAAAGTTATTGCTTAAGCAGTATGTTGCTTGCAACACTGGTGTATAATGCTGCAAAGGAGCATGTATCATGTTGTCAATAATATGCAACTAGGCAGCAGTCTGTAAAAAAAAAAAACAAAAACAAAAAAAAACCAAAAAAAACCCAAAAAAAACCCCAAAACAAAAAACCAACCAACCTCCCCCCAAAAACCCCAATAACAAAACAAAAAAAAACCAAAACTCCCCCTAATCAAACTACTATGTGATCAGAAGACAGGCTTATGTTTCACCAGGTCAGATGAGCATACCCTCTATTTTGATTACAGTTTGGGAGAACTTCAGTAGTTGGAATTTGAGCTTCAATCTCAATAGAGGCTTGGGTTAATTTACCTTAATGATCTTTGGCCAGGCACTAAACACCACAGATTTTGGCCATACCAAGTGACTTCTCACACAGAATTGGAGATGATGCACGTGTGTGTGAAGGAAATACTTCTTTTGAATAAAAGTGAGCAATCCTCAAACAATGTGACACGGTTCCTCAGACTACACAAAACCTAATTCACACTGAATGGCATCAGTTACAGTTCCATGTTGGCCAATCTTCAACTGAAATTAATCAGCCTGGACAGGGAGAGATCAGGCAAGCCAGAAACATGTACTGTGATGTTTGCTTTTGTAGTCTTTCTGAGAGGTCAGGTAATGGAGACATCAATTAAAAATAAGATAAACATCAGGCTTCTTCCAGTCCAATAGCCTTTTCCTTTCTTAAATGGGAGTGTGAATTTAGCTGCCAAATAATTGGTTATGGCTATATCCCATGTATCACAAGTGTGACCAGTGAAAACTTCAGTGTTCAAACTTGTTTTATAGAAAGCACAGCGTAGATTTTGAGTGAAAATATCGATGTTCAAACCTGCTTTACAGAAAGTGGTGTTTTTTTCAGCCTCATTGACTTTCCAGTGTTTGTTCCAATTATATCAGCCTGACTTCAACATTTGGAATGAAAGTTGGTTGTGATGCACGTATGTGTAAAGGGAATACTTCAATTTGAATAAAACTTAGCAAACCTGAAACAACGTGACACTTCTGTTCCTCAGGCTCTAAATGGAACCTAAGTGGGTGATCTCCTAAGTGTCTGTTAGCAATGATAACTTCTGTGGGGTGAAGCTACAATGTTTATCCCCTGATCTTTATCTTGGCTGTCTCATGTAAATATATTTTTTCCTCCACTGCCTTGTAATCCAATAGACTTGGTAAATACCATGGGTTTGTCTTCCTTGGATGTGGTTTTTTTGTGTGTATTTTTTTTCAGGCAAAGGAGATATTTTGGTTCCCAGCCTTATTTCGTAGGCCCTGAACAATGATACCCTCAATAGTCAGAGGTACCATCACTGAGGCTCTTGTTTAGCAGGTAAAGTGTATGCTGAATCAGAACGTCTGAGAAGTGGTTTGGCAGTGAGATTGTCCTCAACGCTAGAAAGTAGGTCGGCTGTTCTGATTCTAAGAGTTGGTAGTCTTGAGCCTGCGGAGGAGAGAAGTACGAGGGGCTTTATGAGGTTGTGGTCTGCTCCACAACAGATGTGGTCACTGGGCTGTAGTTCAGAAAATTTACAGGCATCTTATTAGAAAAGTCAGCCAAAACGCAACGCACTCAGGTAGTTGATGGTGATTTCTCACATTGTTTTTGATGCTGCACAATTATTATGCAAGAAGACATGGTCAGCTGTGAGACAGATGGAGCCACATATGTTTCTAGACTCAAGAGGGAGGTTTGTGTACAGAGCTACAGTCAGGAATAAGGCTGAGTGCATGATACCAAAGGTTATTCATACAGACGTGTCTGGATTTGTAGATAAATTCACTTGGATTGTATGGGTGATTGTGTGTTAACTTTCTGACTATAATAGAGATTGTCTTGCATTGGAGTCTATAAAGCAGTAAATAGTGAAGAAGTACTTGGAGATTATTTTCATCAGCAGTCTGAATTCAAGAGTATTCTATGACTTGTGCATGTGGTCTCATTCCCAAATTGGGAGTGGCTGTGCCACCTTCCTCCTTCTCCCCAAAACCAATGTCACCTTGCCACCACCACCACCTAGACAAGTTTGATGTGAAAAGAGGCGCCATGTTCTTTTCCTCTCATTTGCTGCAGCACTGAAAAGCTCTGCAAAATGAGATGAGCTGCTGCAGTGCTGAGCCTTTATGATCGACTGAATGTGAGGATCATTGTTTATTTGTGGGGCCTTCTTTTCTCCCCTAAATCACTCAGAGCACAGAAGAGTTGCAGAGGCAGGAGAGCAGAGAACGTTCACCAGCCAGGCTCCTGCTCGCTTGCTGTAGTCTCAAGTAGAGGGAAGAAAGTTTATTTAGTTGTGCTCTGGTTCCAGTCAGCAGTACCTTTGGGCACGGGTCAGGGCTGTAAGCCGTCAGATCAGGGAGTGTCAGTATTACCCAGGGCAGGTAGAGTGCACACCGGCATGGGTAAAAGCAGTGCTCTCTTCAGTGTGAGTCAGATAAAGCAGATTTCTTTAAAGTAAGTCTTCAAATTGTTATTCTGTTGTAACTTTCTTCTTTAATCTTTTGCCTTTCTGGGGATAATGAGACTAAAAAGATTTGTCCATGTTTCAGTCTTATTAACGGCCTCTTATTCCCATGTAAAATTAGAACAGTGCTGTGGAGAACTGAGCTCCCAGAGTACAAATAGCTAGGAACTGTGGAGAGCTGAGTGAATGCACCAAAGGTAATTTCTAGATAGATATCTGGATCTTCCTAACAAATCCCTCTCCCCTGTTACAGTCAGTCTAAGGTATCGGACTACTATTTCTTCTGTTTCTAAGTAAGAAAAATCACTGCTGGGATTAAAGCAAGCACAGAGAATTTCAAATGAGGAAGAAGATAATAATGTTTACAAAGCCAAATGTTGTCAGTAATCATAATTGTAAAGCTTCCATTTCTAGGCTATTCAATAATTTCCAAAGTGACTTTTAAAAGTAATATAACATTTGAGGACAGATGTCTCAGATCTTTTCTAATTCATCCTACAACAAATCACATGCATATGATCTATAATTTGTTTTTACTTCTCTATGATGTATCACATGCACTTCCTTGAAGACATTTTAGTCTTTAGAAATACTAAACATGTCTTCAATTCAAGCTGAAATCAAAGAGCTGTAGACAGCTGGCACTGCTACAAAGTGGCTGGTTGTACTGTCTTGGCTAAGCCTAGTCTGCAAGGGATAGATATTAATGTTATCAACAAAAGAAATTCTTGAAAGTAAGGATCCTGTAGACTGAGGGATTCTGATTGTACTGTAAAACATCCTCCAGAAAACTTGACTGGCCAGATAAGAGGCTGAAAATGATGTGAGCATACCTAGCCAACTAGTGAGTCACTGTTGGGAAGCGGAGGGACAGCTCCAGAAGTTGAATTGCGTAATGGTGTCCCAGTTCAGCTGTGCACTTCCAGCCACAGCCCTACTGAAACAACAACCAATGGACAAATACGAGAATGTAGATTTTGCTATGTGACGTTGCAGGCTGGGTGTGCTAGATGATTTGGGAGCTATCGGGGTCCTTCCTTCTATTGCAGTGTTGTCCTAGAGAACCAGCCAGCTAGACTCTGTTTTTTTTCACTGTATCCTGTAACATGGTTTATTAAGTACTTCTGAGGATAAGAGACCAGATAGAATGCTGCATTATCCCCATGGTAGATTAGCTCACTCTGTTTCTAATCAGGATGTGTTAAGCACTGTTTAAATTACCTTGAATTAGATAAACACTTTACTATAAGTTCTCTAGATATGTAAAGTTCTACTTAGCTTAGGAAGAGATGGTGAAAAGATACTTACTCAAAAGATATGGTTCCCTTTACTCCAGCTTGTAACAGAAAAATAGGGAGCTGAACACCTGATATTTTGGGATCTATATTCTTGCTTTCTGCCCTGTTGCACCAGCAGCAACTGCTTAGAGCCTGCCTGGAAGAATGGGAAAGGCAGAGCAACTAGAGCTACTAGATGTAGAGTAAGAAACAGTTTCAAAATATCGAGCAATATATTTCAGCCTAAATGTATTGCAATAGATTTGCCACAATGTCATGAGAGTTCTTAATTGTGCTTAAGGATGTAGTTGAATTCAAGCAACTTGAAGATTTGCAGTCAGCAGTTACGTCATCTACAGCAGTCTTTGAATTCTTCAATAGAAATGTGTTTGACAGCAGTATACCGTGAAGGCCAAGTAAGCAATCGAACTTCACAGGGGCAGTGGTAGAAACTAGCTCTTAAGTTTGGGAATGACGCTGTCCTTTTGTGGGTGTGCAGACACTGACAACAGCGAGTGCCAGTAACACCGACGTTGCATGCTCCTGCATGACACCTCTCCATAGACTGGCTGAGTAGTTTGGTGCCACCCCCAGTTCCCAATATGTGCACTATCGCTCCTCATCAAGTGGGAGGTAGCTCTTCAGTTTTGACTCACAGATAACTAGGGCAAGGCCCAGAAACAAGCCCTTGCAGTCTCCATGGTAGGTATGAAGCGAAAAAGGCACCGTGGATAGTTAGTAAATTCTGCTAGCTGAAGAAACACCACTGCGGTTCCTGTTAGAGCTTTCCTTCTACCAAACAATGTGTGTTCATCTCAACTAAGCTGAATCTTTATCGCCTTTCTGCCTGTCCTAACGTGTGCTGGTGAGATGCTAAACCATCTATATTCATTTAGAGGAACCTATGTGAAACTGATGTTGGCATTGTCACAAAAATCTTGCTCAGCAGCTTAACACCACATTTTCAAAGCAGCAGCGGCGTCAGTCAAGTGTGATGGCATTTGTAACAATTAGTCAACTCAGTAATACCATTAGGGGTGAAGGATTCAAGGTTTAGAGGCTTCCAAATCACCACCAGAATGCAATTATTTGTATTCAGTTACCAAGAGGATGTTCAAGAAACAAGGCCCAAATGGCCTTTTTACAGTACTATGGTAGCAGTTTGTTCTGGGCATCGGGGAGTGCCTGCAGAGGTAACGCTTGCTTCTCACTAGCAGTGCTCCGGAGTAGCCGGTCGGAATGATATTGCTAATGCTGTCAAATATTTAAGATGAACTTCAGAAGGAAATGAGTGGTCTCCTGTGGGCTGCTTAAATTCTCGCCCATGTATGCCTTTGACATTTGTATATGAAATATACATTTGGCGAAGTATGTGAAATACTTACCAGGCCTTAGTGCAGGTCAGCGGAGCCATCCACCACAAGACCAGTTCTGCTGGACAAGACTTTGTGTCTGGCACTGCTGAAAGCTTCTTGCTCCTACAGGAACCACAGTGCAAGAAATTATAAAGCTGTAGCTGGTTCAAGACAAGCTGCAGTGGCTGCTGTAACAATTACATATCATTTTTAGAAACTGTAACATAAAAAAAAATGAGGACATGATGCTGAGGATTAGATTTTATGCAGGGAGTCTAACTCAGAAGTTGTTACTAAACTCTGAGTTACTGTTTACTCAGAGTTACTAACCTCTAACTGAGAAGTTACTAAATCTTATACGAGAGGAGGAGGACAGCTTTCAGGAAGTTCTAAATTTACAGAAAATTCAGGGAGAAGTGGGCCAGTGACACTGCCTGTCCTCCTTCCTTGGCATTTACTCTCAGATAAAACCAGCTGGATTCAAAAACGTGCTTCAGTGCCAAGTGCTTCTGTGACCTGGAACTGGAGCAGTTACAATTGACAACAGTTCCCTTTCTCGTATTTGCCCAGCAAAATCCTTTTCCTTTCAATGATGTTTTCAACTTACCTAGTACGCTGCTCTCATCAATATCGTGACTGTTTTTCTGCTGGAGCCCTTTGGACTCTGCACCACTCCTATTCACATGATGCTCTCGCATTCTTCCTGGAGGCAAAAATGCATGTTCATGCTGCCAGAGAGCAGAAACTTACTGACTGTACAGAGGTTGGCAGAAGCTCTTGTTCCAGGCTCCTGGCAGGGTGTATTTTTGTAAGTGCTAAGCCAATAAAAGCCTTCCTATTTCTGCACTGATGTTTCTTCTCTTCCTCTCTGCCCCTTCCTCCAAACTCATGCCAAGCAAGAAAGGCTTCTTGTTCCTATTTCTAGTCAGTGATGGAGGTAAGGTTGGGAGCAAATGAGTCCCACCGTAACATTCCTGTTAGAGCATTCCAAAGTGGAACTGCCTACAGCAAATGCGCAGGTCATGTTTAATGTCGGACACATCCATTTATATTAACATATTATAGCAGAAGATGGAGTTGTTCCTGCAGAGTCCCCAGATGAATTAGCAGTGCAAACTGGCTTTCTAGTGCTTGGAGCTCTGTCCACATGCCTTGTTTTAACTGTTAGCCACAATCCAGACCATGGAGAAAACTGCAGTGAAACTGTGTAGTGGCTGCTCTCTACTGTTACAGTTCAATAGCTGTGTGAACTTCTGTTTTTGTTGTAATATTAATTTACTGAAGTTATTGTCTGTAGTGGAAGTAGATACCTGCATATTGCAAAAGCTCTATCAATGTGTGGCTATATTGGAAGATAATAGCTCAGTGCATAGGATATTTTTCCTATTTTCCTTTTTAAAACATTTCTGCTAGTAAGCTTAATCCTACTACTAAGGTTTAAGTGATTCAAACACACCTGCTGACCCCAAAGCCATAACCATGCAGTTGCTTTTGGGAAAGGCTTGGTGAGTTATTCCTGAAGGTTCAGAGCAAAGGCAGCCAGTTTCTACCTTTCTTCCATTGCTTGATGCCCTGTTTACGAAGTCCTATAAAACATGCATTTTGAGTGAGACACTGTGGAACTTTCATAATCAGATCTGCACATTGATCAGCGTTAAAGGTATGTCTCCAAACTTTAATCAAAGTATCTAAGACTAGCTTTTCAAGTAGGTTGTGATAAACTTGTATTTCTGCAGGCATGCATTTGCATCCAGTATGCCTGAATTTATGATAGATGTAAGCCTAGCAGAACAAAGCCTTAGTGATCTGTACTTGTGCTCTTAAAACTGCCAGTCTGATATGTGGAAATGTAAATCTAAAAGCGGATATTCTTCTTATAATTCTTACAGACTAGTAAGGAATAGTAAAGAGCTAAGGCAGAGTTTGGCTAAGGCGTAGTGCAGTACTGAATGTAAGTACACTGTCAATAATCTCTGAATGAGGTTTATTGGGAGAGGAGGATTAGTGCTGTACCATTAGTTATGTTGAAATGTACTTTGAAGAATTAGAAAAACAATTTTTATTATCAGCAGAATCCATAAGGCTTAGGTTCAGTTAAAAGGCTCTGCTTTCCCAAGAAATATGTAAAACCCTATTAAACACGGACCCGGCTTGTGCTTCCAAGAAGACAAGGCAGAGGAGCTAAGACTTTTCTCCTCTCTGTCTTTTTGTTCTTCTCCTTGGCTGCTGACTGTGGCCATGCCGTAACTCACCAGCCGTTCTCCATGGGGAGCCTTTGGGCTGGAAGGGAGCGGAGGACAGGTGGGTGGTTGGAGATTGTCCCCACACTGGTCAGTCAGTGACGTCCTTGCTTTGAGGGAAGACTACTCAGCAACACGGGAACAGTTGCTGCACGGCTCTACTGGACAGGGAGAGTAGTTACAGTTCAGCCCTGTATTAATTCCGAGAAAGAAGGCACCAAATCTGTCAAGTAGTGGATGGACGGAAAGTTAGGTAGCCTGAAACCCAAGATGCTGTGTCATTGCTTGGATTTTTCTTGTTCATGAGCATTGCGTACTTTCCTTTTCTTTCAGTGGTTTATTTTTTATTGGCAAATGCTCCTTGCACTGTTTGCTTTTTATGCAAGAGAATTTTTTTAATGGAAAGTAGTGGAACTTGAAAATTTTAAAACAAAGAGAACTTATTTTATCGAGCCATGGCCAATGTGAGAGGTTATATATTAAGATATTTTCCTTAGCTGAAAATAGAGAACAAGTAAAAATCAGAGAAAATGGAGAACTCTTCAATGCAGTGAGTGGCTAGAGGCTTTGTTTTGGTTAGCTTGTTTGATTTCAAGAACAAAAAGGAATTTATAAGGAACTATAATGCTATGGAGATAGTTGTTTGAACTTTGGATTTGCTAATGCTAACAGCCTGCTGATATCCTTGAGAGGAAAATCATTGGTAGCAGGGCAAAACAAGCCCAGAGTGTTCAACTGCATTGGCAAAAGCTTTGCTGAGAGTATCACTGCTGGGAATAGAAGAGGAGAGAGGCAAAAGTTGTATGGTCTGCCTAGAAATGTAACAGAGATGAAGGAAGAAGTGTTCTGAGTCTGATATTCAAGATTAAGATGGAGCACTTGGATTTGATTCCCCTGTGGTGTGGTGAGTTCCCTTAAGAGTTTGATTGTATCGTTACGGAAAGCTTGTATTTCATTCTGAAGTTAGATTTTACGTTTCTCAGCAGGAGATAGATCTTTGAGCTTAGCTTGGAAAAGCATAGAGATTATAAGGAATAATCAGTTCTTCAAAAAATTGCAAAATGGGAATCCAGAATTCCTAGTTTAGGCCAGAAATAACATTAAAGCTGTAACGTAGGCTTCCCTTCCTTTTCACGTGTAGCAGGATTTGAATTTGGCCTTTATGTCCTGCTTATCTGACATGCAATAGCTCTGAAAAAAATGTTGTGTTGACAATTGCTGATAAGGCAAAGTAGAGCTTGAACTGTAAATGTGCTCTTTTTCAGCCAGTTATCAAAAGTCCTTGCAGCTTCCCGTCCAAGCAAGTGAATCCACAGCAATGTGTAAAGGATATGGTAGTTCACCCCAAATGCTTACAAACCAACCGGCACTCTCTCGTCTTCCATGTTGCTTTCAAGTTACTATCTGCCAAGCTTTGAACCGTGCTCACCCACTCCCTTTGAACCCAGCCCCAGCTGGAAGCAGGCCCAACCTGTGCTACAAAAGCCTAGAGCTCATGTGTTGTAGCACAGATGGATTTGACCAGAAGCAGACAAGGACTTGCTTTATTAAGTGTCAGGCTTTCATGTTGCCTTCCAGCAAGGCAGAGCTGAAAACTGTAGCCCTTTTAAAAGCAGTAATGCAATTATGTGTGTTATAAATGTTTCAGAAATCGTCCAGTGAAAACCAGCCGGTTCTGTTAGCAGCAGCAGCACTGGGGAAGGCAGTGTAAAAGCACAAGCTGGTGTATTTCAAGGCTCCTGAGCACTGGGGTGAGTAAAACACCCAGAAACACCACCACCACTTCCGAGATCGGTGTGTAAGGCACATATTGGGCAGATAGCTGCAAAGGCATTGTAACAGTACCTTCTAGCTACTCAATATGCATTGGGTAGTTAAAAACTTAGTACTATACTATTGCTACTACTACCACCACTAAGTAGATTTTATCTTGAGGGTGTAACAACAGTGTAGCTTTTGGAAGGTTACTACTTGTTTCTGCTGATGACTAAATATGGCTAAGCACAAGCATATTTTATGAAGTCTGAGACATAACACACATTATAATCTGGAAAACCAGTAGTTTCATCTATATTCCTTCTTTCAAGCCCTTCCCTTTGAAAGGGCTTGAAAACTGTGCTCTCTGAAGCCCATCTGGAGCCCATGTAGTCAACAGGATTGTTTCTGCTGACTTGGTGGGGCTTTGATATAACAGTGTACATGAAATGGAATTTGTGTGTTTCAAAAGCATTAGACACAGAATCAGCTCTACAAGGAATTTGAAAAATACACACCCTCTGTTAGTCTAGCAGATGATTGTTTATGTAAAGACAGTAACAGGCAGTTTTTTTAAATAACCCCACAGTTCATTTCTAATATTAGTAAAAAATTATATAACCTCTGTTGTATGAGTCATAAAAAATGTGGATCAGAGACTTCATTTTCCAAATAATGACTGCTTAGAAACTTTCCATTCATACACTGCCCATATTTTTCTGCAGATTTGGGCTCAAACAATCTAATCTTAGTATCAGAATAATCAGATGTCACATAGCAGTTCAAACATCAAATAGATTTAGTAGTGGCTGGAAAGAGATGAAACTTAGCTTTTAGCAAGGAAAAAAAAAAAGGACAAAGACAGGATGTGCAGCTTTATGGATGCTTTTCTAAAGACTAGGGCCAGTCTGTATTCCCAGAAGTTAAAGTGCTTCATCTGCTCCAGTCCCAACCAACTATTGCAGTGTTTGGCTTGTCTTTACCCCAGCACAGCAGCGAGGGGGACAATAGCAGCAGGGTTACTGCATTCTAATAACGAGGTGTGTTGGCGCAGATGTCATGTCCGGGGTAGCTGTCTGTTGCACTGTCTGCCAGGGTGCCAAATCCACATGCACCCAAGCAGCTGTAGTCACTCACATTCTGTTTAATTAAACCACAGAGCTCAGTTTCTCAAGTGCTTCTCAAATGGAAGGGTGAAAAATGTGCATGGCAGCGCAGCAAAAAAGGACCATCTCACTTCTGCTGACCAAGCTTACTTGAATAATTAGGAAGGAAGACAACAAGGCAGTTCTTAAGCTAGCAATACTTCAGACAAATACAGATTTTATGCTAGGTGTACACAAGGCTTCCTGTTTGCCTGGCTGTTTTGCTGCTACAGGTGAAATACTGTCTCGAATATCCCCTCATGACACGGGGCATGCAGACAGCAGTTGGTGGCTAATGCTGGGTGTAACTTCAACAGCCATTCTGATCTCTTCCTTTATCACCTCATCCCATTTGAAAAGTCTGTAGGATAAATCTGCAGACAGGGAGGGATTCTGCTTCCTCAGAGAGACAGGACAAATCAGCAAACCTCTTTGAATGTGGAATAGCTGAAATGGGCCAGATCTTGCATTCAGATCCCAATGCAATATTGCTCAGTTGGTCATGAGAGCTTTCCAGTTAGCTGCAACAGTTAAAAGGGCATCTAAAAGTGCTGTCCAAGGGTTATCAACATCAAATACTTATCATTTGCATCAGAAATGGAAGTTAATAATCTATTTTAAAACAATATTGCATTGGTCATGGAGAACAGAATCATTTTACGCTAGAATTTGGGATGCAGAGGAGTCCCTAGTCTCTGGGAAGTGTGAACTGAACAAAAATGACTCTGCTAGCATTTAGGAGAATGTCAATATTAATGCAGATGTTGGTTGCACCTCAGGAGGAGATAGGATTGAAGCTTATGAGGTTCCATCACCAGAGGGGGCTGCATACACCGGGTAGGAGTAGGTGAAATAGAGAAATACGTGCCCACATCCGGGGCGACCTCATGGTGCAGCTTTATGCTACTCTGTGATGGTATATCTAAGCAGATCAGCCATGGTCACGGTTAAATGGACCAAGAATACTTTAGGACAAATGTAATTGGTAAGACTAAGTAGGCTCAACCTACTTATTCATCCTGTGGTGGAGGATGAATAAATATTTACAAGGGTATAAATGGAATTACTTTCAGCTGCTCACAACTCAGCTTTGACGGTCCTCTTTCTGCAAAAAGCATAGGCTAGACGAGACAGTGGAAATCAGACATGCACAGAGCTTTCATTGACCAATTTCTGACTCAAAATATTTCTCACAGTGTCAATCTCCCAGTACCTGAAAACATAAAGCAAAACCACATGAATTGTTTGCCTTCACTCAGATTAACACCAGTGTTTCCAAGACAGGTGTTATTGCAGGTGTTTAACTAGAGGCATATGAACTAAGACAGATGTAACTGCTTATCAAACACTCAGCCTGAGATTTGCCTGCCTTGCTTGGTTTTGGAGTTTATAGCAAGGCAACAAAAAAGATTAATTTGGGAAATTAGCAACTGGTGCTATTTCCCTTCAGTTCTGTGGGGATTAGACAGAGAGGAATAGGTTGCTAATGTTGGTGTGAGTAGGCAGTGTACATGATGGTGCTGTTTGACCAAAAAGGGAAGGGAATGTAATAGTGTAGCTGGTTCTCAAAGTGTTAACGAAGTAAGACCATGCTTCACTGATCCCAAGGTTACTCTGACAACAGCAGTTCTGCTTTCTGGTATGATCTACTCTCACTGATACTGGTTTTATTTGTATCACGTAAGTACTTTGTGCACAAAATGTGCTGCTGTAGTGGTGTTACCTGCCCACCAGACTGGGAAATAAAGCAGCCCTTGATAAAAAGCAAGTAGTGGGAAGAATGGTATTATTTCAGTCCCATTTTCAAGAGAATTTTTTCACTCTAGTTCCCTGCTCTCTTCTGCTAGAAATCGGAAAGAATGTTTAGTTGTGGGACAGGTTCTTTTCTCAGTTGCTCTGATCAGCAAGTCTAATTCCAGTGTATAGACAGTGGCGTAAATAGTATGAATGGAAACAGCTACCGAACTTTGAAGTGAACAAGATGTATGTGCAAGCCCTGAACCTTCTTAATTTTTTAATATTGTCATATCTATTTTATAACTTTAAATTAATGGAGAACAGCTAGTGAGCCACATTCACAGCTTCACAGATCTCTGCTAACTTTGGCAATTATGCCCAGTACAGTGGTGAATTTGACTTACTCATGTAACACATAGTTGTGCACATGAATTTGGGTACTATTGCAGGGGGGCTTTAAAATGAAGTCACTGGAATCAAACCAGTTAGGAGGATGAATATTTAAAAAGGCAGGATAATTTTATGACTGATGCTATGGGCCTTGCAAGATCAAGGTAATTAGATTTTATGCTTCACTTCTTGCACCTGAGCTGTTGCCTAAGGGACAGCAGAATTTCCTCTAGTGTTCATAAATCCAGTCCTAGCTGCAGAATCTCCAGACGATTCACTTGACAACTTTCCAGCATTTGTTTTCCTGCTTTGTTGATACAAGCCCTAAACCCTTACAGATATTTTAATATATTGTAGTCACCATTTTTGTCTCAAGAAAATCAGTTACATGACCTTCAGAAGTAATCAGGCCTATCTTTGATCTCAGAAACTTTCCTGTAATATTTTTTTTTCTTAAAATAAAATAGATGTGTCTTCAAGAAAGGTTATAACTTGGGCAGAACAGTTTCTTTCTGAAAAAAAAAAAAAAAATCAGTGAAGGGCTCATGCCAGCCTTGAGGAAAGCCATACGCTTGGAAGAATGGGAACAGCAGCTGGAAGTGCGAGGCATTGAGAAAGTCTTCGAACCAGGTCTCACACTTATCTAGACAGCATCCACTTCTGTGCAGGTGAATCTTTGATTTTTTTTTTTTCTTTTTTTTTATATCCAGCTTCTTGAAAGCAGAGTCAGATTTCCTCAAATATGTGAAAACATGCAAAATGCATGTTCTCGAGAAAGTGAGAGCAAGTCTATTCAAAATCAAATCACTGACACTCAGTATCACTTCATGGGAGTGGATCTCAGTTCAAACAGTTGTATTCTGTCCTGTTTTTGATCTGAGTCATTAATATTAGATATTGTAATTTATTTGGAAATAGAAACAAAAGAGATAGTGTTGGTTCAGTGGAAAAAATCACTTCACTTCAACATTTTTGTTGCCCTCCTATAAAGGTAGAGTAGATTATGTGGATTAGAACAAACAATCTAAGATTTCTGTTTATTTTGCATGTTTGGAAGAATTGTATCTAGACAACTTCCATTCACTTAGCTTGGATTTCTCCACAAAGAAATATGGAGGAAGTAAAGTTTAAAGCATGTGCTCCTCAACTTCCCCAGAAGAGCAAATACTCTCAGGAAGACTGAATGGGACGAGTTTTAGAACCCCCTGCTCTTTTTAGTTTATTTAAGCTACTAAGATCTAATTTTTGTGAAGCAGCCACGCTAGTTTGAATCACTCACAGCCAGACATTTGACCATCACTGTTCTTGGGGATATGCTACATGGGGAAAACCACATAAAAACCAACAGGACAGAGAAAAGGAAGGTATTAGCAAAGGTAAAATCTAAAGTCAATCTTATTCTCATGGGAGTACTTTCCTTTTATCAAGTAAAGTAGTAAACAATCTTCCCTGCCTTGTTAGAGAACAGAGGGCTGTGGTACTGCTTGTAAAAACTGTACATGAACAATGTAGCTCTAGGAAATGTATCCTCTAGGAAACAGTACTGCACATCCTTCTGTGGTGTTTAGTTTCCCCTTTTATTTACCTGCTCTTAATTCATCTATGTCTTTGGGACACAGAGACTGTAACTGCATATTGTACTTAAGATGAGGGCAAAGCAAGGGTTTATATAGCTGGAAAACAGTAGTTTCAAAATGTTGGGATTTGTTTTTTTTTTCGAAACAAAATATTTTGCACCTTATTTCTCTTTATATTGCACTCAGAAATCAGAGTCCTAGCAAAGCAGTTGTTCACACAGCTTCATTTCATCTGATTCAGATATAGGAAGCAAAAAAAACTTCTAAAGATTTACTCAGGTTGAATCAGGCAGCAGTTTTGCCTCGTGTATTGTAGGCCCTTACATCAGTGATTGGCAGGAGGAGATGAAATAGCAGCTGCATTGTTGCTGTAATTGAAGCGACTGCTTCCTCACGAGTGCCAGTGGCAAGACACGTTTTCTATCTGACTACTTCCCCGCAGGTCAGTTCATCTGATGAGATATCTGAAAGATAACAGGTGTGTTTTGGTGCAAGTGTCCCACGTAAACAGGATGTCTAGGTTTATGGCTCTTTAGTGGTGTTGAAGTAGCATCCAGCGCTGTTAGTGTGAAGAACCAGACCCTGGACAAGTAAAGCTGCGAGTCATCTCTGTTTGCACAGTCTGGACGGAGCTGTGGATCAATTATGTCTGGTCTAGGTGTAAGTAATGCACTGGAAAGGAGCTTACTGCCAGCAGTTCCTGAGAAATCTGTCTGTGAATTATAAAAACAAATATTTAATTAAAAGATTAATTCAATCTCATGGCCGGAGAAGCTCAGAGTGAGCCATCTGAATGAGCGAGAACCTGTTAAGACCAGTTTGTTCAGAGCACCGCTCACAAAAGCGTTGGTAGAGGAATAATTCCAGCAACATTGGTCTGTAAAGAGAAAGAAATCCTGTTTGTTCTTATCAATGCAGGGCCTGTTAGCAGCTTCTGAAATCTGTTTGACCCTTCCATGGGAGTAACATACATCTTATTATCACAGATGTGTTTTATTTTTCCTTTACCATTACTACAGGAAAACAATTTAAATGGAAAACCTTACTAAGTTGGACTAAATAGCTTATCTCAATCCAGTCTTCTTCCTGCCTATATTGTCCACGCCTAAAACTTCTCCTAACTCACTCTCATACAAGTTGACTGCCCAGTGAAGACATGAGGGAGTATCTGTATAAGTTCCAGGCCACGTTCCATTGAGCAGAGATCAATGCATATCTAAATAAAGTCTTGCTTGACATCCTAATTTTCGATACAAATCTGGAAGACCAAACATTACTTCCCTTCCTACTGTCCAAAGATACTTGTTCCATGTGATGACATGAATCATGGCTAACAAACTTTCGGAGTTTGAGCTATGACTGCACTCTGTCTACACAAATTCCAGTAAGGATTTCACAGTTACAGACCAGTGGTTTACTGAGTTTTCTGCAGCAAAGTTTCCTCTGAAAGGATATTGGAAGTTTTACTTGAAAAGCGGATGGTGCAGTTTCAGTGAAAACTGGTAGATATTTCCTTAACTTTTGCCCTAAGATAGTCTTTCTAATGACTACTACACATGTTTTTTGTTATGTATTTACAATACTACTTGTATTTTTTCAGATGCTGTACATTCCTTTGTTAGGATTTTTCCTCCTGTCTTTTTTCCAGGTTTTTTTTGGATAGATACTTAATCTGCAGCTCTGGATTTACTTTTGCACGTTCAAAGTCTGTGTAGAACTTCATGTGTGGACACAGAAAAACTAGAAGTTTAAGAAAGGAAATCTAGACTAATGACTGAAACCCTGGGATTGTTTTTACATTGATTACAGAGGAGGAATGAAGAAACTATTCAATGAGGACTCAAGCCTTAAGATAATGAAAAATATTTTTAGATAGCACTGGAGGAAAAATTTCCGGGATAGGCGATATGTATTCAGTTACCAACTGTGCCACTGCTTTCTCACTACTTTGCTTCTATCCATAAGTATTTATTGGCTTATCTTCCTCTGGGAAGAGCTCTTTTTGAGCTGAAAATATAGGTGAAGACACATTTTCACTCAAGTATTTGTCCATCTTTTGATACTGCCAAAATGCCACACATTAATGCTAATTGCAATGAAGGCAGTTTATCTCCTGAAAATTGGATGTGGTACATGAATGAGTTTTCATGAACAGGTTTCAACATCAGTACCAAATTTTGTAATTCTGATTTTCATTACTATTTGAAACTGTTATGTTAGTGGTTTCAGTTCCCTCCTCCCTCTTACAGAGGTAGAAATTATGTGAAAGAATGGATGCTTTAAATATCCCAAGATGTGCACAAGAACACTGCTTTAATTAACACAGCAACCTATTCTGAGTAGCTGAGTGCTTACCAAACCGTGAAAAGGCCCACTACCTCGCGGTGACGCGTTTTTAAAAACTGCTTTACAGACTGGGGAACTGATACACAACAAGTCAAACCAAGGCAGCCAGAGTAAACCACAGCCAGAAATAAACCAAGACTAGAAAGCAAGTTTTGTTTCCTCATTGCCATTGGTGTGTGCATGAGGAGGAGAGCTGTAAAAAAGGGCAATTTGCTTTTGTAGAGCCACATTTGCAGAGGGAGTGTTAGAAATGACTACTCTGTATGCCCAGTTCCACATGGAATCCCAACAGCTAATTGTTTGGCTCCTTTACTGTATCAACTTATTTTAATTAACATAGCCAGAGGTTTTAGTTATAAAAGGTTACCAGATTTTGCCATGTCTGCATGTATAAATATGAGTGTGTATTTAAAGCTCCTCTAACGTGAATTCAAAAAGCAAACATGTTTGAAAAATAATAAGTTTGCAAGAATTTAATCTTCTGCCTTCAGGGGATGTAAAATAATCTTTCTTACTCCATGACATGGTAGGTACCTCTGTTAAAAATACTGAGGATCCTGGATGACTTGTGGATGAGTTAGAAATCATGAGCGCTTTTCTCACCTTGATGGAAGAGGGAGATAACCAAGCTGACAAGTGCTTTGCCTGCCGTATTCTAATGCCTTGTTCCTCATCCAGTTATCACTTACCTTCCCACCACACTGCCAAGCTCTCAAACTCATTGTTCTTCTCAACAGAATGCCGTCACAGGTCACTGAATGTCAAGGCAGGGAAGAACATTCTTTCCACTCCTTATTTCTATTTTTGTCTTTCCCTGTCATTCCTCAAAGGCAGTGTCTGTTCCTGGCTGCACCATCTATACTAATGATTTAGCTGGTCCTACACGGAAAGTAGATTTGTTTTATTTTTCTAATGGCTACATAAACGGAGTAAGGAGCATATATAACTATTTTAATATCTTTACTGGGTACTCAAGCACTTATACAAAGCACCAAAGAAGTCACTTGATCTTGGTTACTAGACAGACTCAGATTATGAACTGTTTGAGGGTGGCACTTCTAACTGTTCTCACTGATTTTGAATTGTGTGATTTGAAAAGACACCCTTAGATCCTTATACTTCACTTCTTAGTCTTCATTTACGTTTTCTGTTTAACACATGAAAATTTAGATGAAATATGTAAGCAAATAGCAGGAACCAGCTGCTTTGCTTTTAGGTAAAGCAAACTCTTACTCTAGTCACTTCACCGCTGACACTTGTCAGGATTGCTAAGGATTTCAGAGCTCCCTGTTCCACTGCAGCTCTCAGACTGTGCCCCTTGCTATGACGTCGAAGCCCTGTGGTTCTCTGGCAATCTGTCTGTTTCTAGGAAATGATTATAAAGTCCTAGAAGGAGAAATATTGTCATTGAATGATTGTTTTTTAACAAAAAACAAACTTCAAGCTAGTTAGTGCTGGAGGCAATGTAGTGTAACAATGCCACATTTCCCTTATTTCCTGTTGAACTGTAGAAGAGCTGTTCAGTAAGAATATTACTGTGTGAGCTAATATTTTTTTTTGTTTTAAAAAGGTTTTTTTTTTTTTGTTTGTTTTGTTACTCTTTGCAGCAATTTTGAGTGCCATCTAGAATGTTATGAAAACAGAGAGAACAGGTTGTCCAAATACTGGGGTGGAGGCAGAGGGAATCTTGAGGGAGGAAAAATGCTTTCTTTACTTATCACGGCCTTTAGGCAAACACTTAATAGAAACATAGGGGAAAAAAAAAAAATCTTACATTTGTGCAACTCTGATTTAGACTCATTACATTGCATTAACAGTGCATAGATCATCTGTTTATTCATGGCCTATTTACATTTTGGATATTAATTCATTAGCAAAGAACAAAAAATAGTATACTGAAACTATTTTCCTGAAGTTCAGACACAGACATACATCACCCAGGGCACTGTTATTTACTGGTAGCCTTAGAAGAATTTTCTTCTAGTTTGATAACTCTAGAATAATTGAAAAATGAACACATAGGATCTCAGGCTAAGGGATACATTACGTTTTTTTT
>WHYT01016130.1:47462-78691 GCA_009806455.1 Tetrax tetrax
TTTTTTTTTTTTTTTTATTTTTAAAATGAACTTCTTGTACACTTTTTTTTTTGTAAAGCAATTACATGAGAACATCTTGCCCTCTAGTGGTTCAGAGAAGTAAGAGTGGGCTCAGACCTCGTAAGAGCTGTTAAAATTGCTAAAAGCAATCTGCAGTATTTAAGCACTGAAAAATCAGCTGCATAGATCATCGCTCTGTGAGCTACCCTTCAAGGTTCAGTGAGCCAACAGAATTGATGAGTTTTGAAAAATGTTCTAAATACAAGTGATATGCAAATAATGAAAATTGTTATAAAGCGTTCAAGCAAAGCGTTTCAGTATTTGTTGTGATTTTTAGTGTTCTTTGTTGTAAAACAAAGGGAAAGGTTAATAGTAACAAATACCCTTTAACCTATTCCAGAAAGCAAACAAGCACACTACACCAGTGTTATAATGAGGCTTTAGACTGGGAAAAAAAGAGAAGTTTAACAAAATGCTAGCAAAGACTTTTGTAAAATCTTCCTTTGAAAAGCCTCACTTGTGAGAATAATATGTTAACTTAGAATAATTTTAATTCAGTTAGTCAAGCTCGGAGTTCAGCTAATTTACCCTAGAATGTCCATTACTTTACTTGGTATTTTTAAATATCCCTTCATAATCAGAGAGGCATTAGAGAAACTCCAGGATTACCGAGATGCTAGTTTGCTGCTGCTGCTGCTTTTGGCTTCCATCACACATAGAATTCTTTTGCTTATTCCCAAACATTTTCAGGCATACACAAGTCAGAAATAAGTTGCTGGCGAGCTGTCTGCTACGCGGTGCCTTGGTAGGGCCGTGCCAGCATGGAGACAGAAGCTGTGTCTAGAAAGTTCTGGAGGGGGTTGTTTCTTTCACGCCCAGCTGAGCGCTAGCTGGTGTGCGAAGGAAAGGCGCAGGTGGAGCATCGGCGATGCGTGAAGGGGTTGCAGGGGACCACATATGCGGTCACATAAGTAATTTCTATTTACAGGCCCAGCAGCTTGCTTGTTGTGCTGGGTGTCTGCCCTGTCCAGAGGTGGATGGTGCAGTAGAAGTTCTCTGCATACAGCACCAGATTCTGCTAAGCCAGCCCTCCCTAATGAGAAAGCACGAAGAAATTATGGGCCGTCTGTACAGAGCACAGCGGATAAAACCGCAGCCTTTCAGAAGGACTGGTGGGCCAGGCCTCGCTGGAGGGGTTTTGCTTTGAACCTGGCAGGGTTTGGCAGGAGACATTGTGCCCCTGGGCCCTGCCATGTGCTATGGAGGGCACTAGCCACAGGGAGGCAGGGCAGGCAATCTTTAGTTACCGGGGAAACGTTTCAAAATGACAAGGGTTTCTGGACTTAACACATCCTAAAAACGCGAAAGGTTGCCCCTGTTCCTATTAACAGCATATTTGGCCTGTGCATTTCAGAAAGACATAGAGAAAGGACATAAACAAGAGATCAGATGTCCACTGAAACAGCGAGAGATGGGGTGGGGTTTCTTGATATTTTGTTTTTTGAGCATGGCTGAACAGTAGCTGGTATGCAAAAGCAATGGCTCAGATGAAACAATGGTGATGTACTCTATAGTTTTTAGAAGGACACATAAGCAGCCTCGTTTAGTAATTTCCATGCCATGACCTTTAAAAAGCATTTAAAATTTACATGCAAGGATAGGCAATTACAAAGGGAGCTGGAAGCTGGGAGAGTTTCTCCTTGTGTGCTTTTTTCATTTTTTTAAACTCTCTGCTCGGTAGAGTTGAAGCAAACAGCAGGGTTCCCCCTCACACATAATGCAAACAACTACTTTTAGAAGTTGCAATTTACCATAGCTTCCCCTTAGCTAAATTAAATATAGCCCTTGTGTTTCCAATTTTAAATTGAACACAGGCCAAGATCTGCAACACATTGCTCTCATGGCACTAAATCAGATGCCATAACACTGACAGCTTCTTCCAGGGCAGCCTCCCTCAATCTATTGTGAAATGGCACCCCCATCTAACATTTCTGAGGACAGTTCTGTGCCATATTGGCACAAGGGTTTGTACTTGCAACCGAATAAGAATCGGACAGAATTTAGAGTGGTCTTCAGCTGCTTCAGTTTCCCTTTTAATTTGTTTGTTGGTCTGAGAATACCTAAGTGTGTGGCAGAGGAATGCTGCTTTTGAGAACCAGTGCTAGTGGTTGTGACAAGTCCCTCTGCCTATGGTAATGTCATAGAAATGCATTGCTTGCTTGTTTCCCAGCCTGGAAATACAACAAGCTCAAGTTGTGGCTCTTGGAAGAACTGAGATTTTTATCTCACTGGCCAGTTGATGTCATACTTCTATTTAAATTTTACTCACACTGTGTAATGAGAGGGAAATAATGAACTGTTCACAGGAGACAATCCAATCCAACTTCAAGCAACAAAGCAGGATGTGTTGCAGAAGAAAGGCAGTTTTGTTGTACCAGAGGACTAAAGGAATTGCTCGGTTAAGTTTTGCTTATGTATTCAGTGTTTTTCTATAGGAGCACTAACATCCTAACCTGTCTCAGGCACAACGGACAAGGGAGAGGTCACAGAAGGATTGCTCTTATGTAGTAGCACTGTCCTCCAAGCTTGGTGGTGTGTTAAACTGCAGTGTTAAGGGAGCTCTCCATGTCATCTGGATCCTAGTTAGAGCAGAGTCCTTTGAACTTCAAGTGTTTGGACCCACGGCCTCAGTTCTTTCCAGTCTGGTTAGAAGTTTGACAGCAGAGGTCCAAGTTGAGTGACTTAGGTGCTAGAATTGGTTTTAAATCTAAATAATTTCACTCTTTCTAAATCCTTTTCCCCAAGCTGGCAACTGTCCTTCATTCACAAACTTGAGCTACCTTGAAGAAACACGAATTCTACTAACCACATGCAAAAAATAAAAACTAAAACAAAACAAACCAACAAAAACAAACTAACCAAGAACAAATAAAAACTGTACTGCTTCAAACCTACTGTGTTTGAAGATGACTGTTTACCCCTGTGAAAAAAAAAATTCCCTGTCAGAAGCTGAAAAATCTTCTTAAAAACACTGACTGTTTTCAATAGTCAGGTAGGTTTTTCAATATATGCTTACAGTAAATAGTCATTTGAAGCCTTTCCATGCTGCATCATTGAATTGGAGAAATGCTTCTTCACAGCTACTTTTGCTTATGGCATTGAATATAAAATAGAGTTGGATTGTGAATGATGTTTATTTTACAATGAAATCACAGTGTATTACAGAGGGCCTTGGAAAACACTGTTTTCCTTACCTTTCCTTGTCGGATGACTGTGAATTCTGTTAGGTGTCCATAGATTTGCTAACTTGTAAAAAAAGAGGGTTTTTTTCTACTTCAGAGAAGTAGAAAAGGTCAGGAAAATGGTCAGAATTCCAGTTCTCACTTCCTTTTCTGGGTTCCTATTGATGCAAACTGGTCTCATTAAGGAAAAGACTGGCTTACTACAGTCCCCTTTCATCCATCCTTTTGCAGAGTATTCAGAGGACAGATAACAATTAAGTATAACAAATAGCGAGACAGATCTCAATTTATTCCAATCACATTCGTTTCAAAGGGGCCAGAGGGATTTAAGGAACCTAGATAGTATTAGAACTGCAAGGACCCCCAGATGAGTTTCTAAAAGAATAATGTCAAGTCTTATTAGGGCCCAAGGAACCCCAAGAAACACCAGTTAACTGAAGCCTGCCATCCTGTTACAGTGCAGCCTGTGCTAGGCACCACATCAAAAAGCTACAGATTAGTTGTAAATTACCACTTTTATGGGAAGTTTTAAGGATAATTTTATTCTGACATCAAGTAGTGGTTGAAATGTTAAAGTCCATGGATTGAAATGGCTTCCTGTGCAACTGCTTAAGACAATTGTTCAAGATGGCAAATGACTGCTTTATCACTATGAACGTGGCATTTACCCTGCAGAGAGATCTGAGAATCTGGGAGCTCTAAAAAGATTTTAACCATACACAGGCATTTCAAATAACAGAAGTACCCTTAACCACAGCCATAGCTATTCTTAAACTTCTTCACATCGTGTAATTTTATCAGCTTTTTCTAAGCTTTCGGGAGCAGGAAAAAGCACCGTGTACATAATCTTTCAAACAGGCTGCACCTTGTTAAGACATTCATTACCTGCCTCAAATAAGTGCAAGTTATCACTTCATCTCTTCTTTTTCCTCAAAGAAAAAGGACAATTGTGCTTTTGTTTTCTTATAAAAGTACCAATATGCCCCATCTAATTTATTCTGATTTCTTTTATTCAGATGTGATACAGCTCATTAAAATATCCATAGTGCAATAGGACATTTCTGTATCTGTCTTCCAGAGCCTGCTTCCTCACAAAGGCTCTGCTCCATCCTTCATCTAGTCCTGAAAAAGGATAACTGTTACTTACATTCTTATCTTCCTGATAAATGTTGCTCTTGGTTGAAACACAGCGGAGTGGCTTCCTCTTTTGGGGAGAGGTTACCAGACTAATTTACCACTTCAGCAGGTTACGTTGCTAGCAAAGAAGCTGGCAATGTAGGGTGGTGGGAGATTGTCTCCTATTCCTTCACTGAAGGAGAGTGGCATTAGCACAAACCGGACAGACAATCCTTGCCCCTGCTGAGGAGAGGGTACTTTGGGAAATGGGCAGGTATCTTCCTCCTAGCCCCATTTCTTTCTCAGTCTGCAGAGCAAGCCCCAGCTCACCTTGGAGCATTGCTGGTGGAGGAGCAGTTGCTGTTCCTTGCAAAACTGGCAATGAAAAGTAAAGAGCTGGATCTCCAGCAGAAGCAGTCGTCTTTCTTAAGTCTTTCAAAGCCTTCTACAAAGCCCCCCAAGCTTGCAGATGTGAGAGCTCTTGTCTGAAACCTTACTGACTGACGCTACAGTCCACAGCTGTCCTCGGGCTTATCCCGAGATCCCAAATGACTCCTTGTCATTTTCCTTTTCCTGTTAAACCCTACTGACTGTTTCTGTGCCACAAGATACCATTGGCTTTGTCTCACTGCCACCCCAAACCTGCTTTATCACAGTGCTGAGATTTTGCTGCTCAGAGGGGTTTTAGGCCAGCAAAACTTAGTCTGATCTGTTCTTCTGGGGAACTTTGAGCCTGCTCTGACCTGTCAGAACCAGAGTAGGCACCACATTGTCTCTTAGAATAATCCAACTCTACCTAGATAGCATTTCAGGCTGTTAAGCAAAACAGGGGTCATCGGCTGACAGCAGTTATACAGGAGCGTGTTTCATGCTATGTTTTTCCCATACCATCCTCCTCCCTTAGCCTGGCACGCCAATGGAGGAAGTTGAAGTTATGGTTCATGGTTTCCCCCATCAGCTGCGTCGTAGGGAAGTAGGAGTCTATGCGATGCATCCACCCCTGCACATTACTAGAAATGTGTCACGCTCACAGAGCCACTACTCTCTCAAAGAAAGAAAGAAAGACACAGTAAACAAGAAAATAAACTTCATGGGTTTTTTTTTTCTGCTTCACTTTCCATCACTGTACTCTCAGAGCAGCTCTGCCTTAGAAGAACAATTTGCTCAAATTCTGAGTTCCTGTTTTCTGCTCGGTTGGCCCTCTGAGGGGCCACGACATGATGCAACTGTCATTTATGCTCATTTCCTGCTTATGGTACTAGGACCTTTCGGGTTCAATATTCACATTTGCCTAAAGTCATTACTGCATCTACTAAGTAGTGAATAATGAGGTTGCCAATAGAGCAGCACTTTCATTTCATGAGGAAAATCTGCCCTGACACTTAGCCAGGAGTCTATTTTGAATTTTTCTGACTATTGATCTACATTCTGAAGTGCATCTCAGACCTTCTGTCTCTTGACCTGATCATAATTTTTAGTCCTTCATTTACCATGAATTAAAGGATCATTTCCAGTAAACCCAAGTATACCCCTGGAATGTTGCCTAATTTGCTGGAAAGTACTGTAACTGCTGTTTTCAGAAAGACATTCAGACTTATGTCCTTAAAACAGAGGCTTTGGGCCAAATATTGACTTCATTTGTGCCATGGTAAGTCTAACGTAATTATTTTGCTTCCAGTGGAACCCTTCTGTCTTGTCATCTTCTCCCCATTTGGGATTTGCAGAATATTTATCAAGAGTAGTAACAATTTCCATTGAAAACATCTCCAGGAAATGGACGGTGAGTGGCAAATCTCACATGATTTCCCTAGATCGGTCAATGAAAAGACAGATACATCAAGTTAGTTATTGCTTGGCCTCTGGTATCTGATGTCTTAAGATCTGTGCTGTATAGCATTTCTCAGAAACTAGAGAAATATTATCTGGCACCTACCTAACTCCATTTTTAGCAAAGAGGCTCCTTCCTCATCCTCATTAGAGTCTTGTTTCCAAGCAATAAGCTCTGCCTGCTGAGAGAATGGGAGGAGAAGGGGAAGTCGCAGATGTATGGTCAGGGTATTACAAAGCCCTGTGCCTCGGCTGAACTGTGATGACTTTGCTTAGATCCTTAGCTGCATTTGCAAGTACGAGGTAAATGACATTGAGTGGGAAGGGAAACAGGGTGCCAGTGCAGAGGGCACTGAGAAGTCAATGCACACATTAGAATTCAAAGCACTCCTGTGTGTTTTCTGTTCCCCCGGGACCAGGCCACAGATGGCTCACAAGATGTACCACAGCCTTTTGAAAATGAATGTAGAACTGCCAGCTGATGCCCCATTTCCCACTGCTGGTTGCAGAGCCTGGCTGGTGCAGATCAGACAATATTACAACATCAAATTGCCTGATATGCCTCCACCACATGCTTGCTCTTTAAAAAATACCCTCAAAAGCTTTGATGTAAAAGCATCACCACATATTCCTTGGGCTAAATCGTTGCAGTTAGTGAGCGTGGATATGGGAAACCAGCTTCTAGGGTTTTGTTTTCCTTATCACAAACACCATTTTAATTACATCTCCTGTGGCCAAGCAGCCCCTAGAATACTGACTTCAAACAAACACATCAATTGAAGGTTTAAAGCTAATGCTTGTAGGTCCGTTTTGGCTCACTTTCTGGCTTTTAAGTGTAGGATCTGCTCTGATAATGTTTCCAAGTTTTGCTTTAAATGCGTGAAAGCTTGACAAGTTTAGAAATGCATCACCTAGCTCTAGAAATCTGGAGACCCCTGGAACCAGGAGATCAGCAGTTTAAATTCACATCACTGCCCGTGGATGAAATAGTCATCACCTTTTAGAAAACTACAGCCCGCAGAATCAGACACAGAAATTTAGTCTCCCTCATAACAGGAAGAAGAAATTGGGTTGAAAGAAAAGAAAAGAGCTTGTTATTCTTTGTCACAAGAACAAAACAAAGAATAACAAGCTATTTACGTATGACATGGCAGTGGGCTGAAGGAAGGGGCTTGCTTTAGGGAGTGATGCTGAAGGGAAAAGAAGCACCTAGAGGGGCAGAAGAGCTTTCATTGTGCCCATCCGTCATAGCAACCAACCTAGCCAAAACCCAGCCTGTGTTCTGTAGTCCTGGCAACAGCACTGAGAGGTAGAAAGATAAAGCTGCCTTAAGTCTAGCTCTGTTGTAGCTTATCCCAACTTGGATTGGGAATGAAACTAGTTAGGTGCAGTCTCTGCATGTATATGGACAAAGCAGGCTGCCAGGTGAGCAGGTTTATGAGTTGAAAAGCATTTTGAACAATGCAGAAAAAATCCTGTTCTCATTCCGCAGACAATGAAACAGGAGGCCACACAAAGCCTCCTGTTTCCTCTGCGTGCCTTGCGCCTGAACAGCGTGGGTCGCACCGAAGGCCTGACAGTGCCTGCTTACCTCCCAGATGCCAAGGTCGGTCTGAAACCGCCAAGTCCCTCGCGGGGAGTCCTAGCTACTGTCTGCTCACTTGGTAGGGATGGGCGGTTGTAACCTGCCTGAAAAAAAATTACGTTCTTTAGGTTTGGTTCGAGCTTTAAGAGGAATTTTGGAAAATTTGGAAAAACTGTTTAGCTGGAGTTGCGTAAGGGAGAAGGCTATGCCAAGGGAGTACAAAGTCAGCAACTGAACTCAGCATTTGCTTTTATCAGACAAAGCGACTGAGACACAGGCATCTGAAAACTCCCAAATCAAACAACTAATCTTGTTTGTGCTTTGTTTGTTAAAAATTTCTGATAATATTCAGATCTGTTGTTTTAGGGGCAGCACTATGTCTGGATCCATGTACAAACACTTGCCTTTCCAGTCCTGGTTACCTAAAGCCTCCGTTCTGCACAATCACACTTGCACTTCCTTTCTCTGTTATTTTCTCTCCCTACAATCCCCATCTCGGCCTCTATCCACAAAATGCATGCAGAATGCCAGTTGAAATTAAGATTAATCAAGAAGTAGGAGGCATTTCTAGTCAGGCTGGTACCGTATTGTGGTGTGGAATCCAAGAGGATTAAGACAATGCTGCTACAGCTTACACTTGCTGTAGACAGCAAAGTTAAAATCAAATTAGACAGGCAGTCTGGATGGACTGAGCCACATAGACACATTTTGTCCTTCTTTGTTATTTTTCTAGAAGAAGTAAAATGAAGGCAATTTTAGGATACAAAACTAAATAGCTGCATCTGGCAATTAGCAAAATTAGAGGAATGGTGGAGGGTCTGAGAGAAAGCCAGTTTGACGGTCATATTCTTTACTGCTTTCATTATGTCGCTGTTATGGAGATGGGACCACAGTTGTGCTTAGCGTTTGTTTTCCAACCCAGATCCAGCTGGGAAAATGCAATCAGTGCTTCCATGAGTGAGAGCTATGGTTTCAGGGTTTGAGACACATCCTGTTCGCAAAGCGCTGAAGCTCTATAATTCCACCTCTTGGGGGTATTTTCTACTTCTCAGGTGATTTACACTGAAGAGTTCTGACATCCTTTTGAGGGCTTTTTGCAGGAAAGATGACATTTCAAACCTATATGTTACCTGAACCTTGATCACATCTTGTCTGCTATTGAAATATATGACCCCAAAGTGCTTTCTTATGAATTAAGCCCTCATCATGCATTTTAACCTCCTTGGAGAAAATTATGCAGGCCTCTGAGTTGCCTACATGAGTTATCTTTTATTCATTAGAATCCTAAATGTTATTGAAATGTATTCTTAATTATTCCCCGCTGAAAACAGTTGTGTTCTTGAGCAAGTATTTTGCATTTGTTGAGTCCTGCTGCTAGCATAGTTAATAATGTGTATAATAACAAAATAAGGAACTATCAGAGTAGAATAAGAGGACGTATTAATATGATTCAATTTAAGAAAATTGTCACTTCTGGCTTTCACAGCATATGAACAACACTGAATACTTCAGGCATGCCGGATCTTTGCTGTAGGTCTAGCACAGAACTAACAACACTGCCGGAAGAGAAGCTGTAAGACATCACCTGCTATCCTGCATTCATATCCTCTAAAATCACTTACTGTACTCTACTTAGTAGAACTGGTATTGCCGAAAGCTTTCCAAAGCAATCTCTGGGCATATTTCAGGAATTAATGGGTTTTTGTTCAAACAGAAAATCATGACCCCTAAAAACTATATTTTTGCTTCAGTGTTTCCCCTATCTGTCCTCTTTTTCCATCACTCTCCCTCTGTGCACACACACATACTTTTCATTTGCTCTTCTCTGTATGGGAAACTAAAAGGTTTCTAAAAATTCAAAAGCAGGTTCTGAAAAACTGTGCAATATTCAGGGTCGCTCTCTGATAGGAGATCTAGAAACATCAAAAGAGTAAGTGAAAATTACAGCCTTTTGTTGAGTTGTATTTCTTGTGCAGCTGCATCATACCCCTTTGACTCACCACACAGAGTGCGGATGATTTGCCAGCATGTCCAGATCTTTTTCCTTAGTCATTTCCAGCTGGCTGCAATTCCTTAAATACATGGCTTTGCTTGCTGTGCAATTAAATATCATTCAGTTCCTATGCTGTCATCCCCAAGATCTTTCATTTCATTCTGTAGGTCATTTCAGCCCTCTCTGATATTGATAACACGACCCATCTTTGACATTGACAGCTTTTTAATAACAATGGCAAAATTAAATATTAATGAGAGAAGTAATCCCAGTTTCAGACCTTGAACGAATTTCCAGCCTTCTCTTTTTGGCACAAATTATCAATTCCTTAGTTTAAGCAGATCCCTTGCTGGTTTACACTTACTGTACCAAATGTTTTCCTCAGACTGAAAAACTTTTAATGTAAAGTGCTACTTAAACACAGCGGGTCCAAACTACCTGTAATTTCTTATTAAAGAAGATAGTAGGATGATGAAAAGGATGTGCTGCTGGTAATCTGATATGGTGTATTATCTCGGTGTCCATTCATCACTTGGTCTTCAGTATTTCTTGCCTTTAAAATGTATTCTAAAGTCTAAAAACCTGTTGAAGAGACCAACAGGCTCATAGTTGCTTAGATTGCTTTTCTTCCTGTATTTTCTAGCCACGTGCAGGTTAGCTGTCAACAGTTTCCTATAGCATTTCTTTCTACATCTAGGAATCATAGGGTCATAGAATAATTTGGGTTGGATGGGACCTCCAGAGGTCGTCTAGCCCAACTCCCTGCTCAAAGCAGGTCTAATAAGGTCAGGTTGTGCCTGCACGAGTCCAGTTGAGTCTTAAACATCTCCAAGGAGGGAGGTGCCCCTCCAGGAAGAATCTGTACCCTCCAAGCAGGTAGCTGTAGAGAGCAGTAAGAACTCCCTGCAAGTGTTTTCTTTTCTAGGCTGAACAGGCCCACTTCTCTCTCCCTGTCCTCTTACGTCATGTTCTCCAGCCCCCTAAGCATCTCGGTGGCCACCCACTGAACTCCAGTATGTCAATGTCTTTCTTGTACTGAAGAGCCCAGTACTGGACATAATATCCCAGAGAGGTCTCATGAGTGCCGAACAGAGGGAATGATCACTTCTCTCAACTGCTGGCTGCACTAACACAGCCCAGGTTGAAGCTACCCCTCTTTGCTCCAAAGGCACGCTGCTGATTTGTGTGAACTTGTCTGCCTGGACCTTCAGATCTGTTTCTGCAGAGCTGCTTCCCAGGCACTTGGCCCTAGCCTGTCTGAGCTGCAATGGGTCATTCCATCCCAGTTGCAGGCATTTGCATTTGCTTTTGTTGTACTCCCCAAAGTTCCTGTCAGTCCGTTTCTCTAGCTTGGTCAGATCTCTCTGATGTGTTTTTTCAGATATTAAAAGCACTCTGGTTTTTGGCAAATCAAGTCTAGGGCAGTACTCCGTGTGTAGCAGCTGTTTGTACTGGATTATTTCTCTCTGCACATACTCTCAGGGTGTAAGAAAACCTATTACAGTGATCACAGCATGATCGTTATAGCTCTGATAACTTTAATTTCACCAGCAGCAGTAAGAGCGCAGCAGAGATTTGGTGGTGTGCTCTCCAGCATGGAATAACAGCCATATTAGAGCTTGCTACTGTCAGAGCTGGCTGCCAGCTCTTCGTGCCAAACCTTCACAGAGCCAGCAAGGTCAGTGCCAAGGTAATGATACCCCTATTTGGCTGTATAGACATACCCTGGCTGCTTGTCTGTTGCTATTAAACTGTTCAGCTGCAGCCAGCCTACACATGTCTGATATTAAGGAGGTTTACCTTATCTTTTGCCACTTTTGGGAAGTAGGACACAGCAGTTCCTCTATTTTCCCCAGAAGTAAAACTGTAAACAGAATGGCTGCTGAAACCTGGCAGCTGCTGATCAAGTTACCAATTTATTTTGATACTTACTATAGCCATAATGGATTAAAACTGATAGTACAAGATGTTTAAATAAATCAGTAAAAAAACCAAACAAAATCAACTGATGGTAGCAGTGGATAAGATCTTTGGCATGGTTGTGTTTTTGATCTGCTTGCTTCAAGTTGTGAGCAGAACTTCTGTCATATACCTCACATATACATCGTGGAACACTCCGTTTTATTGCCTCAGATATTACTCAGCTCTTACAATTTCTTTCTCAACATGCCACGAAACAGCAGATCTGAGATTCATGTATCTTGCAGTGAACAAGACATACCATCTACAAAAAGTACCAATTACTTTAATTGCAGTTTCCTGGTGGAGCTTAGCTTGAGTACAGAGCTCTGGGAACATCATTCAGCTTATACAATTTAAGTATGTTGGAAATAGAAAACACTGGCTAAAACCAAAGAATTTAACTCAAGACTGAAGAACTCTTTCCAATAAGGTTTTCTCATATTCCACATATTAATGGTTTTTTTCAAACTAAATATGTACAATTAAAAACATTTTAATGGCATCCATCTGGAGATAATTGAAAAGGCCATCAAAATAAAATAGAGCAGTGGACTGAAAACAAAATATTTCTGTAATTGGTAATACTAAGTGATCCTTTATACCACTGTCTCATGAAGGGAAACCAAAAGACAAAAAGCAAGAAGCAAAACCGAAAGCAAAGACTATCATACCATTGTGGACTAGGGAACTTTGGAGAGTTATTCTCACAGCCAGAATGACTGCCTGATGCTGAAATATTCACTTGCCAGAGTAACAAGAATTACTAGCCTAAAAAAATATTCACTGCATATTATAACATTAGCATTATTGGATATGGGACTTGCGTTCTGACACTACTTTTAACAAAGAAGAGAAAGCAATTACAGAGCTGAAACGTGTTTGCCATCGCTTGTATTTGAAAAGTCTTATAGTCAAAAATCCATATGGCACCGGCGTAATGTGTTAAAAGATGTTTAAAATGTATAGGAGTAAAGACTGAGATAAATTATTTTCTTATAATACTCTTTAACTTCAGGAAGTAGTCACAGTTGATGTTAAGGAATATTTCTACTTTTCATCCATTCACAAATTGCCTGAAGATAAAATTCCCCAAGATGGCATCAGTATGGGGAGTTTGCTAAGCTGTAGGATCCTGGGTTAACAAAATAATTTCTCAGCTATATCTGTAGCCTATATTAGAAGAGAGAAATATGTGAAGAGGAACTGTGAAATAATTAGAGGCAAGGCTGAGATACTAGGTGCAGTCTTTTGTTACACTGCCTTTTTGGAGAGAAAATTTGTAGAACAGCTGTTTCAGAGGCACTACCTGGCATCATAGAAGATAAAACAATAACCTTGTGGGCAGGTCTGCCTGACCTGATCATTTTCAGATTTTTAGAGCAGGCAGAAAATGTTGTCTTTTCTTCTTCAGGCAAGAGATTCTTCAGTATACAGCTGCTGTTTCAGCCCACGAGTCTGAAGTTTCAGCTGTGTTTTATCAGGGTGCTCACTGATGAATGCCTTTGTGCCTGCGTTCTGTTGACTCTGAGGGTGAGAACAGTACATGTCACGTGGGCTGCAACTCCGATAGGAGTTTGTCCTGTCATAATGATGATATGCTAGGGAAAGGCAGAGGGATCTTAATTCAGACTCTATATTTCGTGCATTGAAGTCTGATCCTTCTTCCATTTCTCTTAGGATTTTTTTTTTTTTTTGAGGGGGGAGAGGTGCTGGTTTGCACTAAATCGTACAACTTTAAACCCACTTTGCCAGGCTGCTATTGTAATCTTTATGTGCTGCTGCCAACAGACACACAGCAAAGTCTTTCAGGGGATGAGATTAAACACACCATGAGTCTCCACTTCTAATGAAAGCTCCATGGGAACACCATTGGGATCCCTGCTGCTTTGCTGCAGTCGAAGTTGTGTGAGCCCATGTGCCATCCCTTTGTGCATTAGGGAGACAGCGGTATCATAGATACAATGCAGAGTATTCTGCTTTCAGGCTTTAGGGCATTCAGTGCAAAGAATAGCAATGTTTTCCTCCTGTCCTCAAAGCCACTTGTTTACCCACCTCCTTTGTTCAGAACTGGAATGTTTAGCTTTAGAACCAGAGAGGAAAACTGACATTTTTTATTTACCAGCAGTAGCAAAGCCACACAAAATCACTATCTCCTTTAATAAGCTTATTTGTTTAAGCATCCAGGGTGTTAAATTAGCTTTCTTATCTATATGGGGTTTAATACCCCACCCATCTATTGGCTGAGAACAAAGCAGGCCTTAACACAATATTGCCTGCTGGGACAAGTGCTGGGGTGAATTAGGTCTTAAAAGAGCGTATTATGAGAGACGGTATCACAAGGGCCTGAAGTCTGCCAGACCCCATACTGACTGGAGTATGAGCTGCACGTTTGGTATAACAGTAAGTAATTACCTACATTAGAGAGGGAAAAAAATATCTCCAAGACTGCTGGTGCTAGATTTTTTTGAGAAAGATGTCTTTTACCAATTCTGCTGTTAACTTACTATTTTCAATGAGAAAGCTGATAAGAGGCTGAAGGCTACTACATTTCATCAATAAATAGTTACGGGTAAGAGTTTGAAGGCATACTAAAACTCTACAGTTAAATACTTTCCCTTCTGCAGGGGATTTCTAATTTGACAGGGTAGAAAAATCCAAAAGAAAACATCCTTTCAATGTGTTATAAATAGAGGTCCGTGAAAGTTAGTACTCTTAGGGAAACGTAGGTTGTTGTATAATCTGGTCAGAAACAAGCATTTGCTCCTCATGTGCAAGATATCAAATAAACATGCATACAAACACTACAATATCTCTTCACTCACAGAAGGTTTGACCCTTAAACCTGACCGATTTCTTACAGCAGTTTTACTTTTTTTAAGCACAGGCAGCCAGAAAAAGAGACATGTAAACGTTATAGCACACTTTCTGTAGGTCTGGTTTTAGTTGTCCTAGTGGTCCCCCCCTGAAGGGCCATAAAGCCTTAAAAGGATTTACCTGGGTTACCTGGCATGGTGGGCCTGTCTGCTTTTGATTGTTCCTTTGAGACACTCCAGCTTATCTTCGGAATTCCCATCTGGCCTGGTTTTACTTCTCATGCAGCCAGGTGAAGTAAATCTGACACCAGCATAGCGAAGAGCAGAATGTAAGAGGCAGTTTTCTTTGTATCTGTGCCAATTCAAAGGAAATTTGTTGGTTTTTTAAATAGTCTTTAAACATGTACCTAATATTAGCAGCAGTTCAGTGGAACTCAAATATGTACCAAATGTAAGAACGTTTTCCTCATTCAGAACTTGCACTTGACTGTGGGCAAGAGGTATTCATTGCTCTCTGACTTTTAAACAGGGCTAATTCTCCTCCTTTTAGTTACACTAAACCTGCAACCACCCCGCTGAGGTCCCTGGGGACATGGCAGAGCCCTCTTTGTGTGTTTGAAATCAGCCTATGAAGTAAGCACAACCAAAACTACTACTACTTTAAAAGCTCTAAGAATCTACTAAGACTGCCATTGCATACAGGGGGAAAAAAAAATTAAAATTAATATTGTTTCAACTTCAAATTCAATTTTAGAACATCAGTTTTTGAGGAAAAAAAAAAAGGACAAATCTCAGCGACTAGTATTATTTTCAAGCTTCTGGAAAGGAATACCAAACTATTGGAAGCGGGGAAGGGTAATGAAAGTCTCAAAATAGAAAACTCTCTTCACTTGAAGGCTGTCCCTGGTTTCCTGCAGCTGTAAAAGCGGCGAGGGCTCACTTTAATGACTGTCAGAGAGAGGCAAGTTGCTCTATTTTCTCCACGCTTGCGCTCACAGTGTGTATAGATGTTTGGTGCTGGGAGACAGACCTGAACCCCAGTTCTCCCATAGCACAGACATGGAGAGGAGGTTCCAAACTGGGAGATGTTTGTAGACCTTTGAACAAATGACAGACGGAGATGATTCATGCTCTGCCTGTCTGTCTGGTTGGGAAGGTCCGTGGCATGCATTCCTTACCATGCTGTACATAATTAAGTAGTCTGATGGATCCCTCAGGCCTTGATCTCTAGGCAAGACCTCTGATCCCTCAGGTATGATCCCATATTCAAATCTAGGGGGGCTGCAGCTTTTTCTAGGTAGCAGTAGTAAAATTCTTCTCCTGTATCTGCAAATGATGCTCTTAAGACTGCTGCAGCTGGGTCACTCTTCATTTTGGGATCGTGGGATTAATCAGTTTCTTACTGACAGCTCCATTCATATGAATATGTTTGGGTTCAAACACATACAACAGCTAATAAGCATTTGGGCTGTTGCTTGGTTGATTCTTTTCATTATCAGCAACGTGATGCTCATGCATACAATTTGTGTTATTTAGCTGCTCTCTGCAGTGATGAATATCAAATGGTCTTTTTTTATCATCACGCAGCGCATAACTCATTTCTCTCTCTCACATTCCCGACTCAATACCCTCCCATCTTCTCTTGAACTTGTCCTGCCCTTGAAACATGCTAGTTAGCTGTATGCAAAAACTAACAAGACAAAGAAGTCGCAGTTTTTATGAAAAAAAAACAACCATGAGTTCTCAGAGTGACAATGACAAATGATTTGTACTGGCAGGCGCTCTTCATGAACACTGAATGCTGGCAATCTGCATTTACACTAGATAGCAGTGACCTCTAGGGCCATCGTTTGGTCTGCTATTTGTTTGTTTAACCTAAAAAAATAATTATGCTGTCTTTAACAGCTGTCTTTATTAAAAAGAAAAGTGTTGCATTTGCCCTTACGAAGTGTGCAATAAAGGGTAATCTCCAAGTAGCCTTTTTAGCATTTATGATTTTACAGAGCACTTCAAGTTAGATTTTTTTTTTTTTCCAAGCAATCATCAGACCCGCTGAAGTGTCCCATTGCAGATACTGGATCTTCAGCTGTGGGAAGGTGTCATTCTCCTCACCTGCGACCGCATTTCAGCTTGGTATCCTGGCCCTTTGCCTCTTTTGTTTGCGTTTGCTGCACTTCACCTGTATCCGACCTGATAGTGGAAATCTTGTGAGAGCCGATTGTTTGGAGCCAGTGATGCTATTTGTAGAATGTAAAAAGAACTGGTTAATACACCACACAGTTTACTGAGGAAGGTGTCACTGGGCATGGCTTTAAACAAGAAACATTGCCGGAGGCTCGTGTGGGAAGGAAAGATGTGTTATGGCCCTGAGGGTGCTAACGGGTATTAATGGTCCCGACCAGTCTCACCTGGTGCTCCCATCCAAAGCCCTGCCTGTGGGCACAAAAGCCCAGTTCAGCTCGACCTGTGCTGTTGGGGTGCTGGTCTCTAGTTCAGCTAGAGCTTTGCCTTGCCATGGACCACATTGATCTAGACCCTGGCTTGGCTTTGGGCATCTCTTGTCCCTATGGACCTGCCTGTCAATCGCTTGGTCTGATTCTGACCTGAGGATTTACTTCCTGGCTTGGCCTGGGACCTGCTTCCTCACCACAAACTCACCTGAGGATCTGGGCTGTTGGCTGGGCACCCACCTCCAGGCCTGCCCTGCTCCCCTTTCCCTGGGTGCTGTGGGGCAGGCCCCACATGGCCAGGCTCCTGCCTGCTGCCTGGATCATCACTCCCTGCCCCACAGGGAGCAGCTGGCCCTTTTGCTCCCCCGGTATGCAGCTGCAGGTTAGAAGCACCAAGTGAAACCATCGGTATCAAAGGTATTTGACTTTAGGATTTCAAAAGCCTGAGGTAAGCAGGTCTTTTTCTGTTATCATTTATATGGTTTTAAATCAGCAGTAGCTCTACTGAAGGCAGTGAAACTACTGCCTATGTAAGAAGTGCTACTCAATTATTTTTTCAGAGGAAAGAAGGAGAATCTTAACAAAGGAGTATGGAGACAACTTTAAGAAATAGCCCTAGAGTTCAAGGGAAGTAAGGACACTTAAGACCCATGAGGCTTTAGTAATGTATTATTCATTAACAAAACTTGAATGGGAGGAAACTGTAAATCCCTTTCCAGATCATGAATCTTGGACCTGCCAATCCTGCTTCACGTTCTAGCAAAAATAAAGATCTGCCCAGGGCTTTACTAACCAGGATTGGACCTAGGATGCTTTTGCTTTTTCTGCTAGGAAAAATGACGTTAAAAATGGGCTTAGGAATTCACATCTGGCAGAGTGAGAGTTTTGATAGTTTCTCAGCTGTTCTGAGCTGCTTCAGCAGTGCAAAACACTGTGGCCCATCACCTCAGTATTTAAGCAAGCTTATGAGAATCTACAAATTCTTTCCTAAAAGGCCATGCATCTGATTGTGTGCATGTTTACTTTCAGCTGCTGTTTATTTCCCAATTTCTGTTCTATTTCTGTTATATTGTCAAAATCTAATTCTGGTGAAGCTCTGGCTTTGATCCCTGAAGCTTCAGCTGTGCAGTATCTGAAGACTGGAAAAGCAAAGCATTCTAGTCCCTTAGAAAAGGCAAAGGAGAGATTAGGAATTAACTGGATAAAATTCCATAGGTATATGGTAGAATGGGGATTTTTTCTTCTCTCCAGAATGTACCAGCTGAAGATCTGTAAGGACAGAAGAAACTTAAATGACCCGAAAGGAATCTGGCAGTGTCACAATTGCTGTTTCCTTATCTAGACCTTCTCAGAACGCTGTCTCTTGCCTGCTCATCACTGGTGTTCACAGTGAGCTCATCCAGGCCAAATAAAATATTAAAATACAGCTTTTTTTTTTTTTTTCTCTTCCTTGTCTGAAACCAAACTCTCCTAGGGTTGGAGCTACTCTTCAGATTACCGAATGTGTTCATTCAACGGACCTTAAAGTAGTGAGGAGGAAATGAACACTTGAAATACTCACCCTATGTGGGCGTAGAAAGGGAGAAGCCCTACTTAGCCACACTGACTGCTTTTCCTGTCACGCTGAGAAAACACTACACAAGTCAGTCACACTACATTCTGCCTGCTTTCTTATGTACTCCTACAGAACTGAGGAAGTGCCTTCTGTATGTTAGTGCAGGAGAACTGAGCCCTAAAAATGAGGTGTATTCCTGACATGAATATTAAATACAGTTAGAAAGAAATTATCTTGAAACGTCTGGCTCTGTATCTGCTTACCGCATTCCTATTCCTGCCTTGGAGCAATTATAAGTCTTCATCCTGGAAGTTCATCTGATACAGCACTATGTGCATGCATGTGTGTAGAAAAAGCCTTCTGCTGATTTACAGTATATCAGTCTGCTAATTTTAAGCAGTAAGGATTAAACGTTTGGGAAGGTGGGTCTTGCAGTACTATTTCTCTTTACTTAAACTAGGACGTAGCTCCAGACGATACGTCCTGCATTCTCAGCCAATGGACTTGTTTACAGAAATAGGAAGCTAAGATACTCAGATACATAAGTTGTTTGGTGTTATTAATATTTCAAGTAGCAATGCCTTAATATTCTTAGTTGAATGTTTTTGTGCTACGCCCACCCATGCTGTCTGTATTCATGTATGCCCTCTTTCCTGACGGAACAGCAGGTCAGAGTGCCCAATGTCAGTATCAAGGGCTTTTTTCTAGGTAGGTTTCTCTAATTAGACTTTTAAAGTTGGTAGTTTCCCCAAGAACTAAATACAACAGGGAAATAATATAATGTGCTTAAAATACACCCAGCTTCACAGACAGGTCTGTAGTTCCACCCACCAGAAGGGTAGAAACCTTCCCCAGCAAGGTACCTGGGCGTTCCTCAGGCACCAGAAAGCTTCAGATAGTCTAAAGCCAGTTTTGCCGGCGTCTAACCATGTGGTCCCAACTCACCCAGCAACAGAAGGGCTAAAACCTGTCACTCTGAATAACTTTACTGCCTACCACTTTGGCAAGCTGAGTCTGAATTTAACTAAAGTCACAGCTTGCAGCAAGAATATTTATGAACTAGGAAACCCTCCTGTGAGCGCAGAGGGGCATTTTTTTTTTTTAATATATATATATATATATATGTATATATATTTCCACCCCCACCCCCCTTCCTCCTATCTCCATGTACGCAGCGCAGCAACGTGGCCACCCTGGTTGCCTAGGAAGCCGATAGCTGCTCCTAAGGGATCTGTTTAAAATTCCGATCCAGATTCTAGTCAAGTTTGTGAGACCCTGGGAATGGAGCTCTTGAAGTGGTGGGTACTTTCCCTTTTTTTTTTACCCCTCTCCTTACTCCTCTGGACTGAGAGAAGGCAGCTGTGCTGCTTTGCTAGGCAGAGCAGCTGGACTTGGTTACCCCTAGAACCAATTAAGTGCTGCAAGAATGGCTTGCCTTATTCCAGGGAGACAGAAGGAGCTGTTTGGGATCATAAATGACACTGGAGAGTAGTTGTGTATGTATGCAGTTATTTTAAGGTTTGTTTTTGAGGCATTTTCTAAGCACCTGCTGCCTTTTTGGGCATGTGTACTTTCATCTGAGGTGTTTGAAATGCAAATAAAAGCAATGATACATATTCAGATAATCTGAGACCTGTGTTTCTGCTAACTCCTTCGTGGAGTTTCTTTTCAGAAGCTAGTCCTAGTGGAAAATTACCAAATGGAGCTTTAAATAGGTGAGATGATAAGCCAGCCAAAGAGTGCACCTACTGGGGTGGCAAAGGTGGGTGCTCTTTCCGAGTCTGTCTCCATCTCACAGCCCAACACTGCTGAGTACTACTTGGAGAGGAAAAGCAGGGTGATTTAAGAGCAAAGTTCCTTAACATTTAATTTGGGTTTAAAGCTCTTGTTCAAGAAGTTGTCTGTCACATCTTATCATATATGCTATTCCAACTTAGCTGTTTAGAAGAACACCTGGATGAAAATCTATGTATAGAATAACTGATCATCAGTATAACCAGTACTCATTAGAAAGTATCTTAGATGGTAACACAAAAGCTAGAGTTTGAGTCACTTGTTTATGCCTTCAAAGAGTGTAGCATCTTATTTAAAACTGCTTTGAAATGTGAATTATGAACAGGAGCTCTTTGATCAGAACTGATGTATGATGTGTCACAAGGTATTATGCAAAAAAAAAAAAAAGAGAAGTCACTTGAGCTTCCTTTCCAGTGGCACTGAGAGAAATGAGAGCAATGGTTCTCATACTGTGTCTTATGCTAGCATGTCCATACTGAAGAAATCTGGCTACAGAGACTGCTGCCAAACTTCTGCAAAGTGGAAACAGGTGTTGGTTTTCTGCTGGGGAGAAATCAGCAAAGCATGATATGGGTATTTTCTTAGCGTACTTATAAAGTCTATTTATATTGCACACATTCCTCCATGAGTGTGGTCCCACATAGACTTCCTCTTTCAAAAACTTCAGCCCCATATTTAGTTTGTGTTTTCTGCTGCTTGTAGTAAGTTCTCTATAAAGAAGTGGCAACAAGCTCTTTTCTTCAGAATATGACACCCTGTTTACACACTTAGAAAAAGCACAATTGGAATGGGATGTGCCATATTCCCATTTGGTGATACCTGCCCTATAAATACTACAACTCCCTTTGTGGGTACCTGATTGCATTGTGGTTGAATGACTTGATTGACTGGCCTTTGTTATTCTGACACGCACTGGCAATCCTCTTGTGACCAGGTAGGATCCTGCTGGCATAAAATGTGGACCTCTGGATGAGATGCTTGCATTTTAATCCCATGGTTGGTCCACATCCAGCTGCGTGACAGTGGGGCTTGGAAAAAGAAGAAGGAAGTAATAGGCCAAACTAACTATTCCAGTTATATTTGTTCCGAGGTCCTAATTTATTTTTTTAAAATCCTGCAACTAAATCAGATGATTTTCCAAATGAAGGAGTATTATATACCTGTTTATACTCCAGGACATCGAGTCTTGTGCAAACAGCAGTCTTCTGTTAATTCTGAAAAATAAACAAGGTTTTTTATGATGCTATCCAGAAGAAAGGGGAATATTGGCAAATACTATCAGATAAGGTATTTTCTGTTAAGTTTGTTTAATAGCAGCTAGAAACAATGTAGAATTTGTAATTATTACTTGGGGTTTAATCAACCAGTGAAAGAGGAGAGGAAAAAATAATGAAATACGTGGTAATTTTCCTAGTATGTACTTTAATTGCTGATTGCTTGATTACTGCTGAAACTGATGAGGCTGAGCGTGATGATATTATGAGGAAGTTAAGCCTGAGAGCTAGAGATGAAAACATGACATTTAACGTGAACATGATACACTGCAAAAATAGCGTGTTTTTGGGGTTCAATTGAGTGACTCCCTGCAGAGGTAATTTAAATGCTGTAAAGCCATATATGTGGAAATGCTGACAAATAAGATAATAGGCAGCCTCTGAAGAAAACAGAAGTGGCTGTAATGCAATAGAAGAGTTAGAGAAATCTGCACGAGTGGCTGTGGCACCGTATCCAGACCAGTGGTTATGACGCGCTTAAAAGATTCCGAAAGATCCAATGTGACTCGGGGTGAAGTAATTTAATGGGTAATGATACTGGCATCCCAAGAGGTTATAGGAATGTGATGTTGAGATATACACAGGTCATCAGGGCACTCAGAGCTCTAAAACTAGGGCTAACTTTGTCAGGCATTGGATGGAAATGCCACGTGACACTTGGAATGATGCAGGAAAGAGGTGACATCAGACTTCAGGTATGTGGTGGCCAAAAGCAGGTATAAATAACTATTTTCAAAGGACTTTCCTTCCAGAACTGTCAGAAGTTTCTTTAAATACTTAAAAGTAGTAGGACTGAGACACAAAGCACCTCAGTCAGTAATTAGCAAACTGCAAACAGCGCTTGCTAAGAATGGGGTACTGTCAGAAGTGACCTTTTGCTAGATAAAGAGTAAGGACTCTCTGAAGCGTTCAGGCATGTAGCTGAGAAATCCAGCCAAAGGCAAACAATGGAACTGAAAGAATGATTCAGAGGGCTGAAACTCTTGTGTTCTTAAAAGAAGAAGAAAAAAAACCCACAAATGTATAGGGCCTGAAACCGTTGGAGTGAAAAGGTAACCCTAGAACTGAAATACCTCGTTCAAGTATTACCTGGTATGAAATACTCAACTAGTTCAAATGTACAATAGCTTAGAAGTGCCTGAAACTCTCCTTTACGAGCAAAACTGACTGCAAACTTGTCTGTAGAGCAGTGGCTTGCTTCTCTCTCTTCCCACTCACTCATGCTCTTATACTGTGCTCCATTGCTGTCATGGCTTTTAGGAGCTGGGGTCTGGCTGGTACTGTGGGTCAAGTCCTTGGGCTTACTTCCTGATTCTTATTTCTTGTAAAAGTATTAGCTGTTGGATTACACAGCAAATGGAATTAATTTATATGGTAAAACGTAACTGATTGTGTACTGTGTGTTAGAATTTGTTTGCAGGAGAGCCCTGATCCAACCCTTCACTTCTCCTGAGAATCTCCTGTTCAAAAACTCTGGCAAACAGAAGGATGTGTAGTTGCTCTGACACTGTGACTAGAAATGAAGGAGGGGGATCAAAAAAAAGCCCACCACTCAGTTGGAAACTGTTTGGTTTTTTTTCCTTTTAAAAATAAAAAAGCAAGAGGGAGGACAAAAAAAAAAAAAAAAAAAGCAGCCAGGATTACGACCAGGAGCTTGGAAATCTAAATAAACTACAAAATTAGAACTGTCTTCCTTGGGTGACAGGGCTCCATTTCACCACGACCTGTCCTCTGTAATTCAGGTTGTCAGTTTACCTCTTGGGATTGAGGTCAGACAGAGGAACACTGCAGTGTTTTGACCACATATAATTGCGGATTGTCTCGGTAGCAGCTGGTGGATGTTAGTGAGCGAGCTCAGGGTTTTAGCATCCATACGTGCTCACGGCCACTGTTTGGTTAATGCAACAGAATTTCTGTTAGTTCATTTATAATTCATCACACTGTAAGGACATCCTTACAGTATTTGCCAGAAGAGCAAATTCTGATGATACAGAGCAGTATTCGCACTATGAGGAGTTCACTGGACACGTAATGGTATGTGCAGGAGAAAGGAGATCCAATTGACAATATGAGGTGAGGTGATATGGTGGGACTGTAACTCCAAGTCTCCTGCAAAGACAGTAGTTGCAGTTGCTCTGCCCTGCAAGTATTCAGCTTGTCTCCTCTAATTTTATCTTTAAAACCCATGTGGATGGGGTTTCTGCTGAGAAATTTTCAGCTATTAACAACTTTAGAGTCCACAGTCTTTTGTATTATATCATAATGACTTTATCTCTACCAAACCCAATTTCTTTTGTGTGTATAGATAAATGTATTTTATTCTCCAAAGCAAAAGCATTCTGTGAAGAAAATTAAATGTTTTTATTACATGGAGAACAGATTGACAGTTCCTGAATCCCAGATCCTTTGTGAATTGCACTTTGTTCTGGATGGAGGTGGAAATGTTACTGCCCTGGCAAGCGTTTGCTGTCGTGGTAAATCATTATTTCTGTGTGAAGATGATTTTTGTGTAAAGTATGTATTCTTTTTTCTGGGTAGGGACAGGCCAGAAATCTTTGTGCTGATATTGGTTGTTATGCAATCCTAAAATGTCCTGAAGTGATCTGGTGAATGGCAGTTGGAAGTCTCACTGTTCCACATCTAGGGTCCCATAATTTGTCTTGTACTCTTCTGCAAACCATTCTTTTTCAGATGGTCCGCACTGTTTTTCTAAAAAAAATAAGGAAATCCTTATGATGGTTTAGCTCTAATCTGATGTGACACTGATAGCCAGGAAGGACAGCGGCTCTTGTGTGTTTGATGTGTAGCTGTCAGCTGGCAGGCCACCCTGCTGCTGAGCATCTCTGGGTACGGTTTTTACAGAGCAGCAGTTGGTGAAGGCTCCAGTCTTCTGATCTGCTGCTGGACAACCACTTCCCACACCACTGTGTGGTAGATTAATTCCTACTTCTTAGCCCAAAAGGAAAAAAGACGGAGAACCTTAGCACATTTCCAGGTGAAACTACCAGTCAGGCAAAAAATACCAGTCTAGCTAGAAAAACATAGGTGTGTGGTATCAAAGCCAGCAAATTTGGCTTCGTGCTGCTATTGACAGGGTGGTGACCACCGGTCACCACGACCCTGGAGCAGAGGCCACACAGATAAGTGTGGGCTGGCAGAGCAGCGGGACAAAGCAGTTGGAAGCTGGCAGGAGCGGAACCGAAGGAGTGTGTGAACCACACATGCTCTTTGAGGTGACTCCAGACTGCAACAACAACAACAAAAACAACCCTCCAGCCATTTGCCATAAACTGGTTCAGTGTCAGTGCACCTGCTTTGATCACCCACTGCGTGCACAGGTTCTGCACAGGCATGCCAGGGTGGGGGTGTAAAGGGAGGCAAGGCATTCCCCAGATCTGCAGAGTTAATTTCCCAATCTATTTTAGGGGTACGTGAGAAACTGGTGTGTTTGAAAGATGATTGGCTTGTAGGACGAAGGAAGGGCTCCTGCTGTTACAGCAGAGTCGGCTCCTGGGAGCTTCTTTGTTGGCAGCAGATCCTGGCGAATACTTTGCAAGTTATGAAATGACTTCACTTGCATCAGCTGCACAAGGGAACGTGTTTGGTTTATCATTTTACTGAGATTCGTGGAATTCTCCTCTGGCGAGGACTTGAAATTGGCATTTCTTACAAAGGGCTGCGACGACTTCCAGCTGTACTTCCCGGGAAGTTAAGCGTGAGAAGGGTTAGCGAGCGGGGTGCCTAGCGGTGACCATTTTGCCGAGCTGCCTTGGAGGTTCGTGCTGCGCCTCCCGGGAGCTGATGGCCGTCCGCTCCAAGGCTGGAAGCGGCAGGAAGCCGAAAAGCACAGCTCTGGTGCGGGGGGGAGCCCGGACTGGGTGCCCGCTGCCCGTCCCGCAGCCTCTCGGGAGAGGGGGCGGCCTCGGAAAGGCTGCGACCGCCCGTTCCGGGGACCCGCACGTACTGCGGGTGGCACCGGCCGCCCCCTCCCCTCCGCTCCCGGCGGTGGGAGCCGCCGGGCCCCGTCCCGCGGCGGGGGAGCGGAGGAGCCGCCGTGCGGCCGGCAGGGGGCGCCGTCGGGCGGGGCGGCGCGGCGCGGCGCGGGGCGCTGGGCGGGAGCGGTGGCCGTGGCGTGGCGGCGGGCGGCGGGCCCGGCCCCGGCGGAGGCAGGCAGGTAAGGGCGCGCTGCGGGACCGGGGCTGGCTCTGCCCGCCTTCCCTCTCCGCCTCGAACGCTCGGCGGCTGCGGCGGGCGGTCGCCGCTGATTGCCGGGGAGGGAAGAGGGCGCGGCGGGACCGGCTGCCCCGCGCCCGGCTCCGAGGGCCGCCAAGGGTCCCGCCCGCCCCCGGGCACCCGGCTCTCCGTGCTGCCGGGGCTGACTGGGCGTGCGTGAGCGCCCTGCGGGTCCCCACCCTGGGTGCGCGCAGACATCGTGCGGAGTGAGAGCCTGGAGGGGCCCGTCCGTCCCCAGGGCCCCCGGGATCGCCGTTACCGGCTTCTCCGGGTGCTGTGCCAGCTCCTGGTGCCTGGAGCGGGGTAACTTATTGAATTTATCTTTTTTTATTTATTTTTTTTTTAATGCCTGTTGTTGGTAGCGTATCCGATAGCGCTGCCTTTCCTTGTGCATACTTTAACCTAAATATTTGCGGAGCCCTGAGCGGACTCAGCGTGTTTCTGTGGTGCTGGTTCCTTTGGCCAAGCACGGAGTTTTTATCAGAAGCGTGTTCTGATACGGAGATCGCCTCGGCCTGCATGCAGAGTGTTGCACTTAAAAAAGAAAATAACACTAAAAAACAAATCCGTGAAAGTATTCTTTAGAATGCTGGGAAGTAAGGGGTTAAACAACGCATTCGTAAATACCGAACCTGAATTTCTGGACAGATCACTTTACATCAAGGCTGGGACAATGGAAAGGACTGGGTGGGAAGAGTGCGTGAGGACATTATCAGCCTTTTATTTTGTCTGGCCCTGTAGTCTGAGATGAGCAGCTCGTTCAGAGCTTAATTTTTCTCTTTTCCAAATTTTACAAATCCAGTTTTACGTGGAAGAAAAAAAAAAACCAACCTACAGAGTAAGTGACTCTATCCTTGACTAACCGCAAAAGCTGTCACGTACAATAAGTTATTGTGCCAGTATTACAATGGTAATGGGATATTAAAGCAACACGTTTTGGCAGTAAGTAGCTGTAATACTTCTGCCCTGTTTTGACGTCTGCAGAAGGAGGATTAGCACAGACAGAATTGGTAGTGGGAGGGTGTGAGTGGGATGAAAGGGAAAAGCTGCTTAATTTTAGTCTTCTCAAAAAGGTAACTAAAAGTAGTGCATGTGGTTAAAACACATACGCTCCTCTCTCTAATGGCTTTTAATTGTAGCCTCTTAAATATTTTATGTAAACTCAGCAGTGCTGAAACATTATTTTTGATAAGATTCAATACATAGTGAAACAGCTCCCTGTTCTGCAAAAAAAGGAAATGTTGAGGAACAGCGGGGTCTCGTGTGAGTCTGACAATAAGAGAGCTGTACAACTGCGTTGGTGTCACTAACCCTGTGTGTCTGTACCCATCACCTAACCAGAGGTGGACCCCCAGTTAGATTTCAGCCATTTAATTACATTGTTTCGGTTTCATAATTGCGAATTAAATTTTTTTCTAGTAACCTTCATTTGTCTTTTGGGCTTTTTTTAGTTTAAAAAGCAAGCATCTTGAAATGAACGCACAGAAAAAGCAATACTTCAGGGTGTGCAAAACGACTCTCCCCCAGGAAGTTTGCTTTCTGCAGGGGTTTTACAAGGAGGTGTGTATTTTTACATACTTCTCTTTCCTCATGACCTCCTTAGATGAAAGAAACCCTAAGTGTCCCGTGAGGTTTCTTATGTAGGTCTTTGTTCATTTCCGTAATCTCAGAGGAAACCTTTGAAACTAGACTTTGGCTGAATTTTTCTGGATGCTTTTTCTGCTGAAGTTGCAGATTATTTTTAATTTTATTTTATTTTATTTTTTTAGTTATAAAAGGCTTTTATCTTCAGTGTATCTGCATATTATTGCCTGAAAGATGAATGATGACTTCATGTGGTCCCAAGTGTGGCTTTTATTTGGATTTATGGTCAGCTCTACTTGCATGTTCTCTTCTTCTCCCCAAGGTTTTTATTGTCTTTTAACCAATTAAAAAAAATTGGCAATGAATATGGGAAAAAATCACCATGAGATGTGTGTGGCTCACAAACATATATTGAATGAGCGTAGGAATTAAATGTTAAGCCACCTACTAACATATGCTTTACGATGTAGATGTGATTAGATTTATGCTTTATGATGGATGCTACAAAGGAGGTGCTGATACCTGAATTGTTCAAGAGGGTGGAGCCTTCAAGTTTGCCTCTACCAAAATGATGAATGTGCTCTGTCAGGGAGTATTGGGAAGCATGCACAAAACATACAGCTATCATTTGGTGAAGAAAGTATGAGAGGATTGAAGAAGATGAGATTTCTTATAGGTAATACAGGAAGGTTTGGGGAGTTACTGGTGCTGGATGGCTGATAAGATGCATGAGAAGACAGCACGGCTGGCAAGCACGGGACTAGTACACACAAATGCTGCTAGACAGCAGCCTCGAGGGGGAGGAAAGGTTTGCTTAAAAAGAACCTCAGTGGTCCAGCTGTGGCACAAACAGCGTGGTTTGAGTCAAAACTGTTCAAGATTGCGTCGCATTTGGGAAGTGTTTCAACACAGCCTTTAATCTCGATTTACTGGGAGAGGGACTCAGTGAGCGAGCTGTGCATCGATTCACATTCAGAAGGCTGTATTTAAAAATACTCTAGGTTGGGTGGTAAATGATATATATATATTAAAAAATAAAATTGTGTAGCAAAAAGGGAAGAAATGCCAAATGCCTGGGAGAAGACTGAAAATGTAAATTTAATGCAAGATTTCTAATTGCATGGGTTTTACTGTCGTGGTAATTTTACCGGAATTGTACTAAAATATTGCAGTACTGATAAAAAGATTGTGCTTTACAATACATCTCTCTTTTTCTTCTTTGAAATGCTTTCTAGAATGCTCTCTGTAACAAATGCAGGCCAATATATGATATAAATTACACAGAAATAGAAATGGAGACGCTTCGTGCTGTGTTAGAATCAAACTGCGCTTTGGTGAAGCCCAAATGGAGTCCCTCAAGCAAGCATTTGGTTTTGCAAACCATTTAGGGCAGAAAGCTTTGGAAATTCTATTTTCTAAACATGATAGCGGAGGATACATGAGTCTTGAGTTGTGTCTACGCAGGAGCACATGAGCTTTGCCCATGTGTCTTGCTTCATGGCATTGGGTTTAGGTTTGAATACAAAATTAATATTCTTGTTTGGCTTGAAAGTATTAGGTGGCCTCTGATTACAGCTGGGTGAGACATTTTCTTAGTGAAGAAATAAAGAGTGGGAAGGTGTACTGTGGCAATCGGTGTTTATAATTCTTTTTTTAAAAAACAGATAATGTCATTTTACTGTGTTCAGATAATGCCTGAATCATAAACATAATGGTTCATCCTAAGCAGCAAAAAAGAGCATTTTTTTTTCATTGTGCAAGATGATAATGGGAACATTTGCCAGGAGGGCCACAAAGGTGGATGATAAGTCTGTGATTATGCAGTAAGTGGTTCTGATGACAGGCAAAGGATTCAGAGCAAGATTGACAGACTATTTCGTGTTGATTAGAGAGGTAAACTGGGCATTGACAAGCTAGATAGCTGGCATATTTCTTAATAATAACTGATTTTTGGAAGCTGAAATAATTAGGCTTATTTGTGCCACAGAGTAGGGACTTAGCCCGGAAATGGTGTTTGGAAATACGTGCCCGTTTTCCAGCTGTTTCATCCATGGTTTCTACAGCCACCTTAAACTTTTTTGTGTATCAGGAATGAAGTCACTTTCCCGCGGAAAGTTGTCAAATGATTCGTGACTTCCCTCGTGAAAATAAAAAAATAAACACCATAACTCTGCCTCAATGTCGGATAAATTCCACAATTACTTATGTCGCAGCAGATGCCGTATGAGCTGATGATAAGAAGAGAGGCCCTGCGAATACCTGGCACACTCTGTTGTTCATGATGATTTTAAAAGCACAGAGCAATGCTGATACTGGATCTTGCATGTTGCCCTGTTTTTAATGCTTTGTTCATGTTTTTCACATCTGTGGTTGCGGTGTTGGATCACAGGTAGAAGTCTGGACGCAGGCTTCCATTTCTGTCCGTGAAGACCTTTGCGTATCTCCATGAGGAACTTCTCTTGGGCCAGTAAATTGTGAAACCAGCTTTGTGCAACTGAGCAACAAAAATGTGGGCAATGGGCCTTTCAAGTGGAAGACTAGGACATAGTGTTTAGTGCCAGCACCGTTCACCTAAACCAGTTTTTGTTTTTCTTTTGAAGAAATAACTCGCCTGCTTGCGCCTTTGGGTTCAGGTTGGCCCTAACTGTAAGGTGACGTGTTTGCAGGGGTTAGCGTGCACTGCTGCCAGGAGGATCAAGGAAAAAAAAAAAAAAACTAGGCATGCCCTTTTGCCAGCAGCATGGCAGTTTTCCCAGTGTGTTGCCTGTGTTATTCCCCGTTCAGCTCTCCAGTGCCCAGGCAAGTTGGCGGCTGTACAAAGTGTTGTGGGGAGGAAAGGGCAGCAGAAAATGCTGACTGGCTGCTAGTGCGGCTGTGTAATCACGACTCTGGGGTTAGATGGCAGAACAATGACAAAATTGCTGAATAAAGTCTGTTCGGTACTTTTTTTTTTTTCTTTCTCTCCAGTTTGAGCTGCCAGCTGTTGGTGCTGCAATGGGTACGAGTATAACATGTGGAGAGAAACAAAAGTTTTCCGTTTGGAAGACAGGAAACAGAAATGTCTATCTGCCCTGAAATTTTGAATCCTTATGATTGTCTAGAGGTGGTTGAATATGGAAGTGTTAGGTGATATCAGATCTCATAGCAGGGCCCTAGTCAGGAGAAAAAATATTCTGGGATGAGAGTCAAAATACAGCTTGAGCACTAGGATAGAGTAGAAATGTAATCGGCGATGAAATAAATGTCAGCCCTTTCATCCCTCCTGCACACGCTTCTGACTGCCATTTTTCACATGTATAATTTCGATAATTTTGTAAAATCGTGTTTTACTTCATGGAGAGCTCTCAGTAACGGCCAAATCACCAGGTGTAAAGTGCTATAGGTTTTAGGGTAAGGTGAAGATGTGGCTAGCAGTGGTTACACGGGGAGTCAAGGGTGAGTTGCTGGGGAACCAGCAGTTCTAGCAGTTTTCCAGAGGGTGAGGGATAGAGGACCAGCTGAAGAGGGGACACAAGATGGGATGGCAAGTAGGCCGAAGAGCTTGGAGTAATTAGGTCAGCGAGCTCTTACGACTTCACTAGAATCTCCCCAAATCCATTCCATTTGAATACTGGCAGCAAATCAACCAAAGTGTGTGAAACCCTGAGAACTGTGGGCGTGTGACCTTTTGGCGTTGGAATAGATATGTGTGCAGGCAGATTAGAGATGGACCCCGTGTAAGATCATCTGAATTAAAGAACAAGGCCAGTTTGGGGAGCTCAGGTCCTATTCTCAAATCCGTCTAACCTTGAGGGAGTTGTT
>WHYT01016130.1:78711-109086 GCA_009806455.1 Tetrax tetrax
AGCATTTGGTTTTGCAAACCATTTAGGGCAGAAAGCTTTGGAAATTCTATTTTCTAAACATGATAGCGGAGGATACATGAGTCTTGAGTTGTGTCTACGCAGGAGCACATGAGCTTTGCCCATGTGGCTTGCTTCGTGGCATTGGGTTTAGGTTTGAATACAAAATTAATACTCTTGTTTGGCTTGAAAGTATTAGGTGGCCTCTGATTACAGCTGGGTGAGACATTTTCTTAGTGAAGAAATAAAGAGTGGGAAGGTGTACTGTGGCAATCGGTGTTTATAATTCTTTTTTAAAAAAACAGATAATGTCATTTTACTATGTTCAGATAATGCCTGAATCATAAACGTAATGGTTCATCCTAAGCAGCAAAAAAGAGCATTTTTTTTTCATTGTGCAAGATGATAATGGGAACATTTGCCAGGAGGGCCACAAAGGTGGATGATAAGTCTGTGATTATGCAGTAAGTGGTTCTGATGACAGGCAAAGGATTCAGAGCAAGATTGACAGACTATTTCGTGTTGATTAGAGAGGTAAACTGGGCATTGACAAGCTAGATAGCTGGCATATTTCTTAAAAATAACTGATTTTTGGAAGCTGAAATAATTAGGCTTATTTGTGCCACAGAGTAGAGACTTAGTGTTTGGAAATACGTGCCCGTTTTCCAGCTGTTTCATCCATGGTTTCTACAGCCACCTTAAACTTTTTTTGTGTATCAGGAATGAAGTCACTTTCCCGTGGAAAGTTGTCGAATGATTCGTGACTTCCCTCGTGAAAATAAAAAAATAAACACCATAACTCTGCCTCAGTGTCGGATAAATTCCACAATTACTTATGTCGCAGCAGATGCCGTATGAGCTGATGATAAGAAGAGAGGCCCTACGAATACCTGGCACGCTCTGTTGTTGTTCATGATGATTTTAAAAGCACAGAGCAATGCTGATACTGGATCTCGCATGTTGCCCTGTTTTTAATGCTTTGTTCATGTTTTTCACATCTGTGGTTGCGATGTTGGATCACAGGTAGAAGTCTGGACGCAGGCTTCCATTTCTGTCCGTGAAGACCTTTGCGTACCTCCATGAGGTAAATTGTGAAACCAGCTTTGTGCAACTGAGCAACAAAAATGTGGGCAATGGGCCTTTCAAGTGGAAGACTAGAACATAGTGTTTAGTGCCAGCACCATTCACCTAAACCAGTTTTTATTTTTCTTTTGAAGAAATAACTCGCCTGCTTGCGCCTTTGGGTTCAGGTTGGCTCTAACTGTAAGGTGACGTGTTTGCAGGGGTTAGCATGCACTGCTGCCAGGAGGATCAAGGAAAAAAAAAAAAAAAAAAAAAGTGTGACAACTGAAGCAGGTTAGCTGCTTTGCCTTTGCGTGCTTTTTGGAGCGGTGAGGTTATCTGATCAGCCACTGCCTGTCATCTGTGGGTGATTAGGATCTGCGCTCGTACAATTACGGCATATGGTACACCCTTTTAAACCTGTGAGTTTAAAATAATTACATTCTGGTGCTGGTTTTTAAGAATTATTTAATTGTCTGTATGTTCTGGAATGGTTTTTCTGCCAATTAAGATTCAGTTCTGGCCTGGGGTCATCAGAATCATAAGGTTTCTTTCAAGTCTCATAATAAAGTTAAAAAGAGTTGCTCAGTTTCCTTTGAGGAAGTGAAAGCACTTCCTTTGTTTTTGTTTTTACTTTCCCTGTGGTTCAGAGACGTGTATGGCCTGTCATTGCATAGGAAAAGGAGTAGGAGTAAGGTTACAGTCCTGAAGTGGATGGCAAAGAGTTGGGCTTGTGACAGATTTTCCTAGATAGCAAAATCGTGTTTCCACAGGGCCTCCAAAGTGATGTGCTGGGCTGGTGGGTTGTTACTGACTTTGACTTTTTTTTTCTCAGATTTTTACAGAGTAACATATACAGCTGTTAGACACTGACCTTATTTCCAGCCAGAAAGAGGTAGCTGAGGCCAGATCAAAGCACTTGTTGAGAAGTTTGTCTGAACGGAAGGCTCTCTTGAACTGAGGGTTTACATGGACCAACAGAAACTGAAGTTAAGGACGCATGTTCCTTGAAACATTTCATGCTCTCATGCATTTGGGGTTCAAACAAGTAAAACAAACAAGACCTACAAAATCATTATAGTTGGAAAACCAAAGCCCAGAGCATGGAAACTTTCAACCTTTATAAAAGGAACATAAAAATGACTCTCATAATAACGTTAATGTTAGAGCTATTAAACTAGAAGGATTTGCGGTGGTCTTTTCAGTACTTATGATTTGGGTACACCGTGAAGTCTGACTTTGTAAAAAGAGGAACGATTTACAACCCAAAGTTATTTAAAGACTGTTTAAGCTTTGTAATTTGACAGCTTTTATTATAGGCTGGATTTTATTGGTGAATTTAACACAACAGTGAAGCTTCTCTGTGGTTTGAAAGGAAGTAGCCCGTGCTATATCACATTCTGTTGAAAATGCAGCTTCAAATTTAAAACCACATCCATCTTCAGAGCATCTGCTGCTCTCAGAGACCTCACGGCAGCAGTAGGTCTGCGGGTTTCTTCCTGTTGAATGAAGTGGTCTCGCTCAGGTTTCATTTTGGTAATCTGAAATGTGGAGGTTCCTTAGAGCTGGGGACTTTTTTTAGCTTTTTGATTAATTTGAGCATGTTTGTAGCTGATTGAGGGGAAATGAGGTTTGGGAAGGGAACAGCAATAGAAACTTTGATCTTTGAAATGTTACAAAAATGCACATGGCAGCAGCGTGTGCTTGCTTTTTTTGCTATTGGTAGTAGAACTTTCAGGGGGCTTTTTTCCTTGTTTTAGTGAGGTGCAAGGACACATTGTGAAATTTTTTATCTATAGCGGAGAATCACTCTGCGGCAAATATTTCCATGTAAACCTTGTCCTTAAAGGCAGAGTGTGACCTAAAAAATGTGAAGTTTTATATTTACATGAAGTTTCTCTGTATTGTCAGATAGCAAACAAAAATATTTGTTGAAAATACTGTGATTTGTTTGCTACAGAAGGGGATGCCGTTAATTAGCTTTCAGTGATGCTTTTTATTCTTATTTGGTGGGCTTTGTATTCTTTCTTTTACCTGATAGGAGTATAACAACACCTTATTAAGTATTCCTAATTAGAAGTGCTGCATATTTGGGTGTATTTGGGCTTAGCACCTGCTCCCTGTCAAGTCTGAGGCAGGAAAACCCAATGGAAATCTGCTCTAGCGTCTTTTCATTCCTCTGTTCTGGTGGCTCGCTTGGCAGCATACTGGGTTGGAAACAAGCCCAGCAAGATAACCCAGATACATCGTGTGGCATCCGTCGCCATTCCTGCCCTGGTTGCATCCTACGAATGCAATCGTATGGATCCCATGCTGAGTGCAACCAGCAATAGCAACGGTAAAACTTGGGTCATGTTTAGTGCTTGCAAGCAGTCACATAAATACAGACTTAAGTAAAAACGTTTTGCTGACCAGGAGAGAACAAGACTTGTTTCCAACTTGGGCACCTACAGCAATTTTGGCAAATAACCATGGAAACAGAAATACTTTGTGTTTTATAGATACCTTTGGTATAGGGACATGTTGTATCTATGATTATATAGGCTTTTGTGTGTGTGTGGCTTTTTGTTTGGTTTTTTTTTTAGGTTTTTTCTTTGTTTATTTTAAAGTATACAAGCATTTACAGAATTAAAATAATCCAAACCTACTAGGAAGGGTGAGGAAAAGTAATCAGTTGGGTAAGTGGGACTTGAAAATATGTAGAGACGCAAGACTGTGTAAAAGGGACCAGATTAAAGGGATTTAGAGGAGATGGTTTGTTAAATTAAAGAGATTTACAGGAGATGGTTTGCAGTGGTAGATGACAGAACATCATCCTGTTTTCCTCTGGAAAACAGCAACGAGGGGAAGAACTCTGTAGCACATGTTAAAAGTAAAGGGAAACTTTTCTACAGCTGATGGGAAGCGGGATCAGCATGACACCCGTAATTTGGAACCTAGAGGCCTTGCGGAAGGGCAGGGGTTAGTAATTGGAGAAGTCACTACTCAGTCATTGCCAACATACATCTCTGCAGCAGCACTGGAGTTCCCAGGTTCCTGTGGGTGCAGCGTGGAGCTTTACCTGGATGTTTCCCTCAACGCGAAGCAGAATCCAGCAGAAGCGGTTCTTGTCTCCGCTCCGAGCCCCCCGGGGTGAAGCGATGCAGCAGAGCATCAGTGACGAACAAGTAAGACTGGCAGCACTAAAGAAAAGAGAATACATGAGCTAGCAAGCATGAGTTTTGACGCTGACCATCACTTTGCCCTCTGATCTAAACAGATGTCTAAATCTGGCACAAAGTAGAACGTAAAGGAGGCTACAGACAGGTTGCAATGAACGTTCCGTAATGGTTTCTCTGGGCCATCTTGCTTTTCCTCTTTGTTTACAGGCAGAACTAATTTAGACTCTCGTATGTTCCTCCAGGCAAGGGCATGTCGTCTCTGTGTCCTGGCTGATGGGAACACTTGGTGTTGTTTGTAAATAGGCTAGTGAAGCTGGTAGAAGGAAAAAGGCCTCTGCCAGCAGGATGCTGCCAGAGCCTGGGCACGAAGGCAGCAAACCATCTCCAAGCTGTATCTCTAAAGGGGTGAGGGTTCTGGGAAGAGTGGGAAAGGAGACTCTCACATATACCGATAATTTTAGGAACAGGAGAGAGTGGAGAAGGAAAAGTGGTCTAGGGAAATGGCATCATCCCAGAGGAATTAGATGTTTACAGTACCATAGATTTTGGCACTATAGTTTCCTTAATCTCTAAGTTAGTTTGTACATTTACTTATTTTTTTTTTTTCTTATTAGTAGTCCTAGGAACTATTGATTATGTACAAATAACTGCAGTACTGATATACTTTAGTGACTGCATTTCAAAAATTATTGTGCTTGGTCACAAAAAAGTTCTGGTTTAGTGTTCAAGTGTTTTTAAGTGTGGTTTTGAAATGTTACTGAATAAAAAGGATATTTAAAGGTCACAATTACGGTACTTCTTCCAAGAATTCTTGTTTCAATTGTCGGAAGCATTTGATTTCAGAAGTGGTTCTTTGGAAGATGATTAGCGGTGAGAGGATGGGGGACGTAAGCAGATACACCTAGTGTTACTATGTGAAAGCGTGAAAAAGATCAAAGAATCAAACACTTAATGATCTTTTCATGCTTTTTAACAGTTCCCACACTTTTTTTTTCCCCCTAGTTATCTTTGTTCAAGAAAACATGGGCGTAGTTTCATCAGAAGACTGCTGTAAGTCTAAGGAAATCCCAGAAACCAGGAGATCTCTGGCTGCAAAATAAGTCAACTTCCAATGCCGGGAAATCCATAAAAAGGGTAACATAATATTATAGTGTTACATTAACTACAGCACTAATGCACTAAACATAACTTGAGTATAGATGTCTCTGCATGACTGTTTGTTGCCCAATTTTAAGAGAGCCATAGACATGTAGGGTTTAAGTTAAGTAAATGCAATATATTCTAAAGGACTTGAACTGACAAAAATGAAGTGCAGATCTAAACTATGCAAAAACTTCTGCTTGCATCTCTTAGCTGCTGATCTCTGAAAGAAGGCAACTCATGGTGGTTTGAGTAGGACAGAATTGAAAAGCTGGAAACCGTCCTTTGAAAGATGTAAGCTGAAGACTACTTTCTCAGAATTTCCAGCGTAAAACTGTGTGACGGTCCTGCTCAAACTTGAGAGCAGGTTAGCAGAGAGATGTTTGAGATGTTCACTATGTTATCTGCTTGCGCACCTTGAGATTTAAAAGCTGAGATCTCAGAATCAAGTGGACCTTTTATTTTGAGACCAGCGGATTATCTTCAAGGTGTGGTCAAATTTCCGTATGGCTAACGGTCCCTTCATCACTCTGGAATGCTCAGCAACTCTTCACCTTTACTTCTTAAATCCAGCTTTACAGTGAAAATAATGAGTGCTGCAGAGAGGGACAAAATTGTTTGGGTAAGAGCTCTGTTAGATCCCTCAGCTTTAACAAAGTGAGAGCTTGTCTGGGAATGGGAGAAAAGAGAAATTTAGATGTAGATACTCTAATGTTACTAAAATATATTAAACTGTAGCAACCTTCTGTTAGTTTTTTTGTGGGGTTTTTTTTTTTTTAATCAGATACTTGCTACTAAAATGTTAAGTAATTGGCAAATAGAATTATGTTACAAGTAGCTGTTAGTTTTTAAATGTCAACAAGTAGCTGTGCTCTATCGGATAGGCGTTGCTTCCTGCTGCTTCCGTGCGTGATTACCAGGGAGGGGTGCACATTGCCTTTTTTTGTACAGTGACTTTCATTATCTTCATTTACGTTTTTTCTGTTAGGCTGCTGACCTGTTTGTACTTTCCACCCAGTTCTGATTTCCCAGTGGTTACTAACTTCCAACTGAAGCCATGGGGTGGGCTAACATCAGTAACCTTACAGAGGAGGTTTTATTTCATTTTTTCAATGAAAAGCTGGTTTTACTTATTTAGAAATGCTGTTTTTCTGTGCCAAGTGATGTGACCTGTTTCTCATAAATGCTTTAAAAAAAAAAGGAATGCTTGTTTCTTTCTGATGGGAAAATGAAGCATGATGATGAACAATATCGCAGATGCTAGCTTGCTTACTTTGTGATGCTGCACAAAATGCAACTAAAGTGTTGCAGGAATCCTATGCCCAGTGTAAACAGCTGACATTCCAGTCAACTGCAGGGGTTTTGTGAGGATTTCCTCAGCGTAACGATTATAAGCATGAGTAACTAAGCAGGTCATGCCGACCGGAGAATTAGTTCTGCTGTGTTCCCGTTTCCTCTCTCCTCTGGTGCTCACCATAGATCTTTGTGGCACCGGTCGGTTTGGTCGTTGCCACAAGATCCCAGCCACTCTTCTTCATTCCTGCAGGGGAAAAAAGCAAATCCTTTGAAGCACCAAAGAAAAGGTTTGGCTTACACCTCTTGCTGGCACAACGATTTTCTACAATTTCCAATTCAAGAGTAAGGTCTTCAGCTGTATGAGAATGTCTGGATTGCTGGGCTTGGGGATTTTAGGAGACGATAAATGTACTGCCTGGCAGTCTGCTGCCAAACGGCTGGGGAGCCATTCGTGGAGCATCACAAGTTAAAATGCAAGTAGAGGCAGAAGTTTTCATTATCATTGTATCAGGAGCTGTCACCTTCATGTCAGATGTCTTCAAAACATGTTTTGTCAGAAAATAAGCCTGCAGATGTAGATGACAGATAAAAGCTGCATAAAAAAGCAGTTACAATTAAAACCCCTCTTCTGCAGTGTAGAGACATCAGACTAGTAAGTGGGTCCCTGTGCTCTTCTGTGACTTTTTCTAAAACTATGAATGTTACTCCAAATCAACCTTAAGTTGTCTGTAGGCTTTTCGCTCTCTCTCCTAGGCTCTGTAAGCTTACTAGGAATATACCTCTATCTGTCTTTGGCATATAGTTAGGTACAGACTTAATGCTACCTTCCATTTTGGGCAAAGTCACCATTTCTCTTTGCTGTTTCATTGTGACCGCTTTTGCTCACTTGTAATTCAGTAGACAATGTCATTTTGATGTATCCCATGGAATAAATACAGTCATTTTACTGAGGCAGACTTTGAAGAGTGCTATTGATTATTTATGGAGACATGCTATTTTAATGAAGTAAATTCATTTAAGCTGTCATGATGAGTCAGTGTAATAATGTGCTTACGCTTCATGCTGGAGAGGAGGTTTGTGTTCTGGATGGGTACGGGTGATTTTGAGGTTGCAGCAGTATCAGTCAGTTGGCGCAGAAGTTTGGCAGTGGTGGTTTAGTGTCGCGTCTAACTTCACAAGCTCTTTGAAAGCACTGATGTCAGGTTATTTTCAGGACCTGACTTAAAATAACCAGAAGAAATAGTTCAGCTAGTCAACCCTGCAAAAAACGTCATTTTTATATTTTGCACAGGAGGAGGGGGTGCTGAGGAGAAGGTTCCATGTGGAGCACTACCCAGTTGGTGCTGAACAAGAAGTAGGTTAGCCATGCCAGCTGGACTGCTGGGAGCTCTGTGCTTGGTCTAGGCTCTTAGCAGATGTTCTGCTCTCCCAGCATTTCCAGGTAGTTACTAACTTTTCCAGTGAAACAACCTAAAACCGCAAATGTGACTTGACCAAATTTTTCCAAGACCCTAGGAGAGGCTTGGCTAGACTCCTGACTCCGTGGCCTGGTCCCCAGTCCTAAGACTGATTTTGCCCTTGTGTGAACATGCAGTAGCGTAGCACCTTACCCTAGCACGTGCTGGCACTGTCGTCTGAGATTAGGTAAGAGCTCACGGTGCTCTAAATGCCGTGAGTCATTCTGGCATGTTTTGAGGAGTTGAGACTTTTGGATCACGTTTAAAAGAAAAATATAGATTCTGTGGGCAGGTAGCTGTGCTGCAAAAGGTGGCTCAGAAATAACTTTTTAATTATCTGCATTTTGATATAGAATGCTTTATTAATGACTGTTGCTTCAGAATATCTAGACTGCTTTTGTGTGTCACACTTGTAATTAGTGTTGCCAAAATAAGTTTGGGGTTCTGTAGGTCGTCTTTGTCAAGTCCTGCGTTTGTAGAATCGTTTAAGTTGGAAAAGACCTTTAAGATCATCCAGTCCAACTGTAAACCTAACACTGCCAATTACACCACTAAGCCCTGTCCCTAGGCGCCACGTCTGCATGCCTCTTAAATCCCTCCAGGGACGGTGACTCAACCACTTTCCTGGGCAGCCTGTTCCAGTGCTTGACAACCCTTTAGGTGAAGAAATTTTTCCTAATACCCAACCTCAGCCTCCCCTGGCACAATTCGAGACTGTTTTGGTCTCGAGCAAAAGATCGGCTCTCAGGAATGAGCATAAATCACCGCTTTTCCACGCCAGAAGCTGCTGCCAGAATGCTGCTGCTCCCAGCGCAGAGTTCCACCTCTTCTGCTTACTCACCTTTAAAAGCAACAACTGCTTAATTACATTTGAAGCAAAGAACCAAGGCCCATACCTGGATGCCTGCAAGGTGGTGTTGCCCGTTGTTGATGGAATTGGCCTTTGCGTACTGAGCTTACAGCGCGGCGGTGGCGAGGCTGGGCCGTCACCTGCACTCCGGCCCTGCGCAGCGTCAATCGATAAAGGTCAATATTCTCCCAGTGCCACGTTAGCAGCTCTGCAACACTGCAGCCTTTTGCAATGTGGGGTATTCTGAAGTCCCAAAGGAGAAGACGGGGGAGCGGAGGCTTCAGTACTCGCTCTTACGTGCGTTCACCTGATTCCCAGCAGCTTGGTGTCAAGTGGCAGCTGGTGACAAGTTGTATTGACAGGCTCTTGTTTAACAGTTACTCAGCAGGAGCTGTTCCTGTTCCTCGTGAGTTGTAACGCAGCAACTTTTCACTTCTTAGCAGGCCAAAGTATATTTAAAAGAAAAGTCTTTCCACCTGGTTCATAATTTGAATATTGCATTTAAAACTAAATGCTTTAAAACTTTTGATCTTGCAATTAAGGTTCAAAGCTAATTAAGCTTTTCTCTAAAACATTTTGCTAACAGGAAATGTGTATCTTCTCCTTTTCTCCAATCTTGTAATTTTTCCTTTTTTGTGGCAACTATTTTTAGGCACCAGCAGTAATAATGGGTTTAGACAGTGTGCAAGACCCCTTGTTCCTGAGAGCTTTTTAATAGATTTTACCTTCTCCTCCCTGCTAAGTCTAATTTTGCTTTTTCCTGTAGTTCTCCTTCTGTCCTTCCATCTGTTTGGTTTAGCTGCATTATTCTCTCCTGATGTTTTGTACAGGCTAATCCTTATGCCTTCTACTCTTTGCAGCTTTGTTTAGTTTCAGTGGTTTAGTTCAGTTCAGTTTCAGCCTGCCTCTCACCAATATATTCCAGGATGAGCTATGATTTTGTGAAAGTGAGACTGTTAAAAGCATTCCTTTTTTTTTTTTTTTTTTTTTTTTTAACTTTATTTTTATTACTGCTTGCATATGCCATTTATGGTGCTATTGGCATTTTGGAAAAATGCTGTAATAGCTCCAGTTTCTTGCTTCTCAGAATCTCCAGTTTTCCAGAGTTTCCAAATGCTGTAAAGGTAGCTCTCCAAGTAAAATGAGATGGAAAGACCTCAATCCTGCAAAATGCACATGCATAATACATTTCCCTCACTGCAAGCCCCACTGCCTTCATTTTGGAAGTTCCCCCCTTATGCTCTGGGTCACGTTGCTTTGTTCTGTGGAAGTCACCTTGGGCCGATTTGTAGATGCCACAATTCTTCTGAAGATTAACCACAATAGAGAAAATAAGAAATTCATGAGATATTTTCAAATACTAATGAGAAAATTAACTGGGGAAATAAAAATCAGAATTTTGAGATTGTGATTTTACTTCATTTATCAGAGGTGGAGATTACGATCTTGCTAAGATGATTTGGTTTTTGGAGTGCAGAAGTGTTTCAATACACAAGTACATATTAATGACATGTAATTATAAGCCTTTTAATTCTCAAAAGCAGGAAAGAAGCAAGAGAGACCTCTTTCCGGGAGCAAATAAGTGGTGGGGCAAAAAGAAACATTGGTGGTTGAGAAAAAAGTTATTTTCTGTCAACGTGTTTGGATGTGCTGTCATAAACAGAGCTTGCTTCAAAGGCTCTGGGAATCTCAGAATCTTCTTTCAAGACTAACCAATTTCCTGCAGCACGCTGTCAGTGCTAGGAAAAGGCATCTCTGGCACATAAGAGCAGCTGGTTGTTTTTAAAAAAAAAAACAACTAACATATTTGGGAGAACACCACCCCTCCATTCCTTATATAGCACCGTTTTCCAGTGGAAAGTGGACATCTGTGAAAACAGAGCGCTTCAGCAAGTCCTGTGCACTTCTGGATGTCATTTTGCAAGAAGTGTGGTTCTGACTAACAGTGCATGCTTCTGGTTTGGGTATTTTCAGGAGAGGGCTGGAGTTTTTGTCTTCTTTTCTCTTTAAACTTTTGCAACAAGTTATTTGAGTTTTGAAATTTTATTAAATACTGTTGACGTGAAATGTACTGATCCTGGTCAAAACAGTTGTTTAAATATATTGTTGTACAGAAATATTTCAGTTGTTCCTCTTAAGACACTTTTCCATTCTCTGCATAGTGGTAGTGGTAATTTTTCTTACTCTTTATTCTCTTAAATAAAAATTGTGAACTTTACATCAGTAAAAGGGCTACCAGTTAGAGGAAGTAATTTTTAATCTGTATTTAGAAGTCTGTGTATGTGTGTACCTTTTTAACGTGTTACAGGGTATTTTGTTTCTAGGAATGATTTACCGCATTGCTCTTGAGAGCCCTGCACAGGGACAAGACTTTTGTTAAAGAACAGTTGAATTTTATGGGAAATAGCAATTTTAAAAATTAACTTGAAAATTCTGTCTTGTAGAAATATAGTTAATCTCGTAACTAGGGTGAAGACAACTTATTGATATTGTTGCTAATTTGAATTGCCTCATGCGCTTGCCTTTAAGAAATGACTTGACACTGTTGAAAGACTATTTAAATTTTCTTTGCTTCTACACCTGAAATATTTGCCAATGTTTTGTTGTTTGCAGGAGCCATTCATATATGAAGATGAAACCATGAAGAGAAAGCAGAACGAATAATAATGCTTTTCCGAAACCGTTTTCTGTTCTTGCTGGCTTTGGCAGCCTTATTAGCCTTTCTGAGCCTCAGTCTGCAGTTCTGTAAGTGTCCTCCCCTTTTGTTTTCTGTATATAGTGGTCTAAAGGTGTGTTTTAAAATGGCCATGCTTAGATGTTGTTTAAGCGTTCCTTCTGTATTTAAGTATTTGGAGGGTTTTGGATTTTTTTTTTTTGTAAGAATAGAAATAGTTTTGTGTGCCATATAGGAATCTATACAATCTAGAGACTTTTCAAATCAGACTACCTCAGAAAAAATCTTAATTTTGTAACACATTAAGTAATTGAATGTGATTGAATCCTTCCATGAAAGCAGACAAAACACATTTGAGTAAAAATTGCCGCAATTCCTATTTTACATTGCATCAGCCCAGGCGAGATGGAGAAAACTCCTGTGAGAGGGTTTGTGTTGGAACTTCTCCTTATTTGCACCCTCGCATTAGGAAACTTTAAACAGTTGAATTGACTCAGCGCAAGCGGCCGGTTTGTTTATGAGAAGATAAGTCAGGTTGTGGTTCAGATCAGTTCATCCTGGGTCAGTCCACCATTTCCCGGTGACGGAGCTGGATGCGGGTCAGGGTACGCTGACAATGGGTATTATGCCATACGACCGCTTGTCACCTGGCTCAGGAGTGACAACGCTTGCTAGGTGAAGTGCTGGTGCGTAAACTGAATATGGACCAATACGCGCCGATGTAATTCGTTGCTGTTTGAAGGCAAGGGAAAACGCGGATCCGTAGTATAGCAGAACATTCCTTGCTGTTGTTGTCTTGCGTCATGTTTTCATGTGCAGTCCTGGTCTGTGGTTTTGGTTGGTGTTTTTTTTTTGCATAGTGTAAAAAAACCCAGCAAACAACCCCAAACCAGAGGATTACTTTAAATTTAGAATGTGTCTGTTGCATATGATGGACAACTTAAAAAAAACCCAAACAAACAAACAAAAACCAAAAAACCAACCCTGTTATATGGTTAAACGTTATGTGGTTGGTTATGAATTGTGTATAGGATGAAGGTCCTTCAGGAACTGAATTGCTAGCAAAAATGAGCTTTATTTAGAGATGAGGCAGTAGGCATATAGGAGAGTGAATCACATTTCATCGAAAGAGGAAATTATTTTCCATTTAATTAGAAGATAACATTTGTGCAAGAGGACATCCATGAGATAAAGATGTTTGAGGGGTGCTTTAAAAAGCACTTCAGCTACAGCAAGCAGCCATCGGGAAGCTTAATGCCAATACCAAAATAAATATAGACATTTTTATGTGATGAAAGCTGCAACACAGGCTAGCAGGAGCCAGGTAGTTTGACACAGGAATAGCCTGACATTTTAGCTTCTACCAGCTTTAGTTTGTAGAGAGACTGGTTCAAACTTGAACCAAAGCAAAAAACTCTCTTCTTCTATCACCATATAAAACTATTATGGAAGTCAGCTGGAGTTTGGAGAATTTAAAAACCAAACCAATGTTTTAAAGCCAAAACCAATTTTTCCCCTCCAGCTGCAAAACAATCCGCTACCTGCAAAATTATATTATAATCTACAAGCGCTTGCTGAGCTGCTTTCAAATTAAACATAGCTGTAAATTTTTATTTTTCTCCAAATTATAGCTCCTGAGTAGTTTAATGTTAAACGAAGAAAACACTTGATTCGGAACTTGAGCTTTTAATGGAATGGGTGTGCAACCTTAAGGGAATACTTGCAATGTGAAGTGTAGCTTCAGTACTGTCTTACAGAGGAATCTGTTCTCGGTATCCATGACTAACATAAATCCAGAAAATTGCTGTTCTGATAGAAGTGGACTAGCACATGGTGACCCACAAGGTGACTCACTAAGGCAGTAACCCCAACCTGAGGAATTTTAGAACATCCTTCAGAAAACGTCTGTCAGCCCCTCTGATACTGCATGGTATGGAGCACTTCACTACAACAGAGCACTGAGGGACAGAAAATTTCGGTGTCCAGCTCCACGGGACAGACACTGTGTACTTAGTAGCTCCATATTTACTGTTTTCCTGCAGCCTTGCTGAAGGTCCTTCCTTGCACCGAGTCTCTTCTTCACACATGACATAATTGAGAGGCACACATCTCTCACGGCTGGATTCTCGCTGTTGCACGAAGCAGTAGTAATGTAGTCTTGTTTCATGTATAAATCATTTTTTTTTTTTTCTGAAAGCAATATACTTCTCTTCTTTTTCCTCAGACTGTAAAATTTGGTTTCCAAATTTTCATCCCTTGTGAGCTGCCTGGAGAAAAATTTTGGCTCTACTGCATTATAATTTGTGTCAGATCACGGAATGAAAATGAGAGTTTATACATTTAGACTCAGGAAAATGCCCAAGCCACTGATTTTTGTTTGTTTGTTTGTTTGAAGGGAGGAACCTCCTGAAGCATTTGAAGTGGAAATGGATGTTTTATGCTGTTGTGAGATTGATTCTCTGTTAGCAAGAAGCACTCAGCTTTGTGGAGGAGGGCTGGTCATTTTAAAAGATGGTACTACTTTTATAAGCACTGAGTGGTGAAAATGTCTCTTCCTTCCTGTGCTAAATCTGTTTAGGAAAGTGGAACAGTAACGTTGAATGCATAATTATATAAATGGCACATTTCTTCCTTTTTTAAACTCCTGCTTTAGAGGAGAGCATCACTCCTGTAAATGCCTGAGATGTTATCCCCTTTCGTTCGCACACGGAACTGTGGTGATTTGAAGCCAGATCGGTGAGCAGTAGCTGACTCTGAAGTGAAGGGAGTAGTGAAGGCCAAGTTCACCTGGTTTTCCGTATGTTCTGGCTCAGTATTCCCAACAGCACGCACTGGGATGGCTGAGAAGATTGCAGTCTGTCCTATGCTTGAGCTGTGAGGGCTCAGGAATGGCTTGCAGCAGCGTGCAGCCCAATCAAGCAGAAATCGATGCTGGTTTACTTTAATAGAGTGTGCTGTGAGGGGTCTGGATCTGCTTTGTGAGCGGTGATTTCTGCGGCCGCGCTGAAGTGGAGGTGATGGGTATCGTGTCAACAGTCCTAATGTAGGTCTGTCCTTGCAAGACAAGGTCCCCAGGCAATTGTTTTGAGCTAATAGCTGTCACATTTTGGGTTTAGACACAAGCAGAGAAACGCTGAGGAAAACAACCAGTATTGGGCCTCAGAGTCCTCAGTGCTGGTAGGCTGGGCATGGACCCAAGATGGATAGAAAACTGTGTGTCCTGCTTTGCTGTTTGCTCTTGGTCCCTTTCTGTGCTGTTGTGGTTTCTGAGTTCTGATCTGAACTAGCCTGCTTTCCTGTGTTGCTTTTTTTCCCCCAAGGCTGGTGCTTTACGTGGATACTAACACTGTTTAACTCGCAAGGCAAATCATCGAGAAAGTTTCCTCCCAAATCTCTCTTGATAGCAACCAATAGCCGGATGTGTTCTCAAATTCAGTTTGGCTGTGTGAAACCTGGACCAGATCGCTGATAGAGGGAAACTCTTCAGTGGCAAATGCCTCAAAATTTTGTATGTGCTTTAGATTTTAAATACTATAGAAAAATTACAATGTTAAAAGTTAAAACTCAGAAAATGTTCCATTGCTGACTGAAAGCATACTATGATGTCTCTGGTGGACAATTATAACAATGACAATTTTTCCTTGGGAAACCCATTGGGTAGAGTGACTAGTTGACTTCCAAGCCAAATATGACTGTCAGCTCAAAGTTTTATTGGGAATTGTCATTGTTTCTCTCTTGTTTAATGTTTGGGGCCAGATCTATGGAAAAGGGTGGAGAAGTATTTTCTTCATAGTATTTATCACTCCCCACATTTTTATTTTTCCCCCTTGTCTGTTTATGTAAATGGTTGTGGTTCTAAAATGATTTAAAACTTCAGTACTAGAGACAAAAGGAGAACTGGTTTTGATGGACTTCTCAGGCTGTTCTAGAATGGAATTGTGTTGGTTTTCTCTTCAAAGGCTTCAGTGTCTTGCTTTGCAGAAAAACTGCAGAATGGAAAAACTAGCTGTGCTAGGTGGTTTGACTGCATTTTGATCTCTGTAAATATTATCTGTAATCCTCTTGACTCAAACTGGGCAGTTGAGTTCTGTACAAACAGGGTGAATGCAAGCTGGGATACTTGATTCTTTTTTGAAGAGGAAAAGGTTGCGGTGGTTGGGGTCTTTCTTCCTTCTCCATGCTGTGCGCACTGCCCAGAGCGGTGCAAAGGGATTGTAACTGCAGTGGCTGGGGGAGTTCCTGTAGCACAGGGATGGAGGATGGCGATGCAGCCACATTCAAATCTGTTGTAAGGGACGTGTCCGAATCCGGCTGTGCTCCTGCAGCCTCGCACTGAGGGGAAAAAGGCATCATTTAGGACCCTGCCAATGTTAGTTAGCCGTTAGGTCAGCTCAGGAACAGGGGATTGTGAGTGTGCCTGAAGAGCTGCTTTCTTTTTTCCCCCTAATATTGGTGTAATGCATGAGAAGGCAACTGCTGGGCAAGCAGAGACCGTTCAGTAGGTAGACCATACAGTCAACAAACAGTCAACAGCAGAGGACTAAAACTACAGTGGGAACTGAAAGCATAAATTCCAGACCTTCCCTTTGAGCCTGCCTGGCTCAGGCACTTGCAGAATCACAAAGTCCCTGGCTCTCGGGCAGATCCTGCGTATGAAGTTTGCTTCCCTAGATACTTTCATACTTTGGTCATTGCCTCAAGCTCATCTTTTGATAAAAAGAATTTTGGTATTTGTTTAGCATGTCAGCTGCTATTCTGGCAGGGTGCTGGTTCCCATGAAAAGTGTGGGGAGGTTTGTTGTTTGTTTTTTTTTCTTTTAAATACTTTCTCTGCCTTGATGGTTCAGGCTTGGGTGTTGGTGTTTCAGCATGTCTGGAGATGACATTTTGCTTTTCCAGTAATAATTTCCCTCTGGTTTCTGTCATGTTGTTTTGCACTGGAGGTTTTGGTTTTACTGATGAGTCATAGGAAAGAGAAATCAGGATTCTCCACAAGGAAAAGCAGCAGAGTTCTATTTTATTGGCTTGACTGCTGCGGGCAGCTCGTATTTTACGAGGATGGTGAGAGCACCATACGCAACCCTGCCAGGATGTTGCTGGTAGGATGGGATTGCTCTGGGGCTGCACAGCCCTTCTTGGAAGCCTGATTGCTGTCATAATCCCAGCCTTTCTGGTGTGATCCGCTGCTGTTTGCATCTCTGCTTGGCGCCCTGATACAGCTGTACAAGAGCACCACTGAAGTGTTTGGAGCTTAGCTTGGTATCCTCGCCCCTGCTCGCTTCAGCTCCTCGCCCCAGACAAGCCACGACGCGGTGGGTGCTTGGGTGGCCTGGGGAGGAAGGCTCATACCAGTGCCAAACGCTCCGCAGGGACTCGCAGGTGGGAACAGAGGTGGAGCCGAGGGGGTGTAGCATCCCTGTTGAAGCTTTCCACGTGCAAAGCAGGAGGTGCTTCCTCAGTTTGCGAAGCTCTAACTGTGGCTCTGTAGAGCTGCCACCGTCCCCCTATCTCCGCCCCAAACCACAACGGGGGTGTGAGCTGCACACGCAGCCCCTTGCCCAGAGACTGCCAGTGGGATGCTGAGAGGAGCTGGGATCTGCAAAGTGTATGGAAAAAAAAATGGGTGACTTGGGTTTTTCCATAGCTTAATTTCTGAAGGAGAAGGAGGAAAACTCCCCAAGGTATTCAATAAAAAGATAATATAAGCTTCTGGCTGTTTCTGGGTGGAATACATATCCTTATAATCTCTCTGAGGTGAATTCCTTACTGTCTCTTACTGATCTTTACCAACAAACAGCAACTACTCATGTTTCAGATTTTAAGAATATAATTTCTTCAGCGGAAGAAACAAAAAATTAGAGTATTGCATTTTGCTGATCTATACAACTAACTATATTTAAAAAGCCACAACTTTAGAATTCTTGATGCAGAGAACTTGGTTTTGTCATGTTACCAGCATACAAAATTAAAAGGAGACCAGATATCTCCCTCCCTGAGTTTTCCCTTCAAGCTCATAAGCATGGCAGATTTTCCACTAATGAGAAGTCTCTCTGGGTTTTTTGAAAGTACTAATTTAATCTGAATTTAAGAATAAAGGGAAAAAACAACCCACAAATAATATATCCAAGGCTGCGTACATTTTAGTAGTGAATGAAGAAAACTGACTATAAATATACAGATTTTTGTTAAAGATGCTTTTTATGTTGTAACTGGAGATTTAAAAAACTTTTTTTTTTTTGTCATTTTCAAAAGTGGTATAATGTACCAGTTGAGAAATCAACCCTTGAAGGGGAGAAGACACGATGAATACTTGGGAATGATACTATGGGACAGTCTTGTTTTCTCCCACGAAACCAGAGCAATCATTTAAAAATATCTGCTTTAAGTATAGGTCAGGTTAAGTTGCTTCAGACAGTAGAAGTTACTTGGCAGGCTACCGAACTTCATAAATCTTCTTTAAATAGATATTTTGACTTCATCCATGGTGGTTAGTTGGACTGTATTTAAGCAGAGGTTAATATGAGATGTTAAAATGTATAGTTGAAGGCTGCATAAATAAAACCTAATACTTCACAAAAATGAACAAGTTATTAGTTAGACTTCTGCAAATCCGTACTACAGTGTTGCGTTAAATTTTAGATGGAAGGAAACAAGAGTGGAAAATAATAAGCATTTTAACATCATTTCACTCAAAATCCAACTCAAATCTTGATCTTGATACCTGCAAGACAGTTTGAAAGTGTTGAAATTTATGCTTGAGTCTTTTAATAATTACAGTGATACATACTGTGATTATTTTAAACATGTGAAAGGTTCAGCGGCTTTTTGTAAGGACAGTCTCATGGGTGCGTTCCTGTCCTTAATGGTTTGGGGTTTGAATGGCTAGTAAATGGGTGGTAAACGGATAGTAAACACAAAGGAAAATTCATATTCTCAGTAGGAGAGAAAATGTTATGCTGTATGGTAACCTGGGAGTGAGCTCTGGGTTGTTGCTGGTAGTTAAGCTCTCGTTGTCGGAATACCTGTGCTGTAGTTAAATCCTTCCTGTTCCCGCTTCCTGCCAAACTGGGCTCTTGCACTATTTGCAAACAATGCCACAAATAGGTTCTGCCAGATGACTTCTGTGTTATAGGTAGTTGGATGTTATTGAAACACACTTGGCCTACGTTTCTTTCAAGGATGTGGTAATGCCTTTGTCTTTCTACATACCGTGGAGTCCTGCTGTCTCGAGGTACTTGGGTTTATATGGGGCTGTAAAAGTGAATTAAACTAAAATATCAAATGAGGAAGCATGTACATTTTGTTAATTATGACTGTGTGAGAGAGACCTATGGGTTTGCTCTGTGACGATGCGAGTCAGGCCTTTGCTTCTCCTAAAGCACCCTTCAGACAGCAGCCCCCCTCTTGTACCCTGTGCAGGCCCAAAAGGTGGAATTATCTCTAGGCCAAGAGGCTCCCCGAGGAGCGGGTGTATTCCTTGGCGACCTGGTTGTTGCAGATCAGTGATGTGCCAAATGTAACTGCGGGAAGCTCTACTGCAGTTGAGCTCTTACAGCCATGTGCATAGCTGGTTTCCTTGGATGAAGGTCTGCGGAAGTGAGTGGACTTCTAGGGGAGCTCATAGAAGATGGTTGCACAGTTTTCTTCTGGTGACTCAATTTTTTGTAGGTTTTTTCCTACCTCTTCAGATATTACAGTCATTTTTACAGTCCTGTGAGCTTGTTTACATTGTATTAGTCTATTATGAATTCAGTAGGGATTTGTTTGAGCTTTGGACAGTCTGGCATTGCAGCTGCAGACAATTTGAGATATAGAATCACAGAACCATACTTACTTACATAGAGTAAGTAGCTCAGATTTTCTGTAGAGCTTTAAGAAATTATCTGATTTACTTTTTTTTTTTTTTTTTAATACGGATTATACTTCTTGTTCCGATGCCACTTTGTCTTCTTTTTTTTTCCTTTTATGAGCTGGTAGTTGCTTGCATTTTGTGTTAAATGAGTCTTTTCTCAGAAAAGGGCAATTTGTACTTTAATGTGCATCAACTTGATGATGGCCAATTTCAGTGAAGATATGGGATAATGAAGAAATCTAGACTATTTTATTTTTTTTCCCCTTTTAAGAGTTGCTTAGTCATAACTGAGCTTTAGTATGTCTACCAGCAGTCTAAGGTGTAGGTGGTTTTAGCCAACGTGTGTAACTTTTAAACCATTTATAATTGACTGGACAATGCCTTGAGCAACCTGAGTTGGTTCTGCTTCGAGTGCTGGGTTGGAGCAGATGACCTGCAGAGATCCCTTCTGACCTAAACGATGAGTTTATTCTGTAGCAGTAGATCAGGTGAATGATTTATGTATTTATTTATTAGCAAATTTTTTGTTGTTTAAAATTTCAGGAGTGTTAGCCTTATTGACTCATCAAAAGCTTGTTAATCGAGCTGGTGAAGACAGAGATTGCCTGTGGCTCACTTCTGCCCTCACTGCCAAGCTTTGCTCTTCTCTCCCACTGGGCAGTGGGAAGGGATTCTCATCCCTGAAGATTTTTTTTCTTTTCTATGTGCAGTTTCTCAGCTGCTCGTACCCTTTCTGCCTTCCTTTGTACCTTTGGGGTTTTTTTCGTCTTTCATTACAGAGATGATGGCATCAAAACGAAACCTGGGTGTCCTAAGCCAGGAAGGTAAAACAGCCTTGTCACCCTGCTTTATTTTAGTACAAACCTTTTGTTAATCTTTTGCAGACCGCTCCAATATTAGAACAGTTTTCTGAGAATTCGCAATCAGTTCACACTGTATTAGCTTTATCCTTCTTTATTTCTGCCAGAGCTTTTAGGATTATGCTATCCATTAATTGCAAGTGGATTCCTCATACATTAATTGTTTGCTGTCCTTTGAGATTTGTGTTCTGCATCTTCATCAAAGGAATGTTCGAACCCAAATCTCCATCCCCTCCTTGTTCAGAGCACAGACAGAGTCTCAACTGGAGAGTACCAGGAAAACTATCCTCAAATCAGTGAGTATAGTGTTTATAGGCCTTGTGCAGTCTTCAGGAAAGCCTCAACAACTGCTTAAACTTAAGATTTGATGAAAGGTTTGATTTTCTTCGTGCCTGCCTTAATCCCCACTGTGCTGCTGCAACCATCGTTTTTATGGATGTACTAGGTCTCCTGTGTGTATCTGTTTCAGATATCCTTAATATTCTTCAGATAGTTGTTCATGTTTCTTCTTCGTTCTCTTAATTTTCCTCTTGCAGTTTATCTGTCAGGCAGTCTTGTTCTTTTATCCCTACTTTTGCTGGGCTTTCATTGCTGAAACGATACAGTGACTTATTCAATGCAAAGTGTCTCATCAGTTGAGTATGAAGATTTTTGAAATTTTTTTCTGTGTGTTCTTGGCCGTGTGTATCTTCTGTGATTAATAAGATTTCTGAAGCTGTACTGATTTTGAACAGTTTAATGCCTGCAGGCAATTTTTTCTTGCCTTTTTTTAAAAAATAAGAGTAACCTCTGTTCCAGAAGTTGCTTCCCTTTTAAATTTTCAAAGCTCACTCACTGAGAGAAAAGCAGTGCTTGCACACACTAAATGGCATTGTGGTTTATTTGTTAACGAGGTAGGGTCTAAGTAGTTTGTGTTTAAAAGACTGAGGCTTTTGTGGAGTTGCTGCAGTGAAATACGAAGTCTGGGAAAGCGGAAGTGATCTCCCTTTATGATTTTTGTGAGATGGATGGATTAAAAGAGCTGGAAACCCTAGGTACGTGGTGTAATTTTGGATTTAGCAACTGTGCACATTAATACTGGAGGAAGACAAAAAATAAGATTCACCATCTTCCTCTAAGCTTGTTTATGGCAAGCGTCCTAAAGATGTCAATAATTCTGGGATCCAGAGAACACTGCTCTGAATTTCTGAGGTTAATAACTGCGTCTGTCATTACAGACAAAAATCTGCCAGCTTTCCTGTATTAAATCTGCTGGTTTGGGGTTTGCTGCTAGCAAATCCATGCCAGCTTTCTGTGTCCTAGTGATGACAGGGACAAACAAGTGAACTGGCTTGGCTTGGGCAAGCGGTGGCATATGGTGTTGGGATCACTTCCCTGAGCAGGTCAGCTCGCGGACGGAAAGCAGTTGGGATTAGATGTGAAACAGAAAGGTGCTAATTTAATGCAGTAGTTAAAATATTGATTTGAATGCGTAAGGCTTTTTATCTTGGAAGGACACCGATGTCGAGAAGTGCCAGATGTCTGTGGATTGTGTTTGATGACATTAACATATTAAACAGTTTGTGTCCTGCGCCTTTGTGGAGGCTGTGGCTGAGCTGTGGATGTGGTGGGTTCTCCTGCCTTTTGGGTGGTAGCCCTGTGAGAGAAAGAGGGGTTCCTGGGTCTGACCCAGGCATGCAGACACAGAAATACTGCTGAGAAGTATTGAAAGCAGCTCAAGAGGTGGCAGAAACATGCTTTTGACAGTGAGCAGATGTACAGAATTTGTTGCAGCCCAAGAAGTCACTGACTTGGTGTTGTGAAACCAGGGAGCAATGCTTCCAAAGATGTAGTGGGCAGAGCAAAAGTGTGCTTTTAAATCCTTTTATTTCTGTGGTTTTAGCAATGTATTTTACAATTTCTGTTTCAGTAGCTGGATATTCCAGTACATGCCCTGAGAAAAGTTGACTTGAATTTCAAAACTCTGCTGTCTAAGGAGAGCCCTAAGAAAAAAAGGCAGCGACGTGCACTTGGAGCTCTGGATGACTATATGCTCATATCATTCCCTCTTTTAAAGCCCATTTTATCTAGCATGATCAAAAACAATTGTGCACACTTCCTCTTCCTATCAGTTTGAGGAGTGAGAGCTTAGTAGCAAGGGTTAGTGAATTCCCAAAAGCATAAGTGTGGGGGAGCACACATGTTTCGGCAGCGGAGAGCCCTCCTCAAAGATGTAAAGCACTAGCAACAGATTGCTGGATAACAGAACAGGAGCAACTGTTCAACTATCTGGAACTCTATGGGGCGTATTTTTGTTTCATTCTTAGCTGCTGTAGGTGAAAAGATTACCGAAGCCAGAGGGTTTGCAGTCTGTGTTCGTGAGAAAATACTTTTTGCCATGGTTTTTTCTGCTGTTTTGAACACGAAGTGGAGTTGGCCTCTATGCTGGAGTTCAGTTCACATGTGAAATCTGCCAAGCGTCTTTATTTCAGTCATGATGTAATCACTGCTGCACAGCTTCCCACTCCAGTATTTGTGAGAGCCAAAAAATATACAGGACAAAAAGAAAAAACCAAGGTCACCACCCACAGGAAATCATGACAGTAGCATTCAGTGTACTGTGTCCTGCAGCCACCTCTTCGTAGTGACCTTTATTTTGAGACAATGCTATGGGAATGGGAAGAGCTGCCAACAGTTTCTGAACACAGCTGATAAAAGCTGTTGTGAAAAATCTGTTGGAGGACACTTCAGCTGAATTAGTTCATTTACCAGTTGCTGAGTTCTGTAGGCAGAAGCCAGGACAGAGCTTTAAAATCATATTGTAGCGCTCATGAACCTTGTTAGGTAAGTAACAATGACTGGATCTACTGTATTTACAAAAATCATGCTTTCAGGCCATAAAAAACCTCTACTTAGTCTTTGTATACTTAAGCCTTGTATAGTGGCCCTCAGGACACTGACTTGATATAGTCAGAGTCACCTCCCAGCCTGATGAGATGTGGCGGCTCTGCACAGCCATCGACAGGAACGACTTCATTTCGAGCATCGTGGTGCAGTTTGCGTAGCGCTTCTCATTTGTGAATCCTGACGAGCCTGCTTCTTCCTAAGTGGTGGGGCTTTTTTTGCATCTTGTCGCTAAATAACCTGAAGGATGAGCAATATCTGAGTAACGTGTTTATAGAGCAGGAAATCTGTCTGCTTGTCTAGATGTCTAGTAGGAACCTCTGCCACTCCCTTCAAATCAACTGGTGAGCCAAGCAGTGAGGGAATTGGTGAGAAGCTGGAAAGGAAGAGCTTTATTATGCATATATATTTAATTCAAAGAAAGGAATGCATTTAATTGATGGAAATAAAAGTCCCATGTTAACATAGAGTTTCAGTGTAGCGGGAAAATAGAAAAAAATGTAGAGAGTAATTTTTCACTTTGGGAGAAGTGGAAAATGACTCTGTTCTCTAGACCTTGAAAACGCTCAGCCCTGCAGTCAGTATTGCTGTGTTATTGCTGTCAAGCTGAAAATCCTGGAAGCTATTTGAGCAGTGCCATATGCCCTGCTGAATTGTCAATGGAAAAAACAATTGGGAGGGGGGAATTCCTAAAACTATAAAGCTCTTTTCAGAGCCACATCTGGACTCAATAAATGCAAGCACCCTTTGTAAATTTAATGTGTCTGATTAAATTTGGTCTCAAAAACATAATACTACGAGGCCTGCCGTGTTGTGCTGTGGAGCAAAAAAGATTTTCCTAACATTTATCTTCATTTGTTTTCCTTGTGTAAGTCAGATTGGGCCCCTGTAAAAAAAAAATCAGCAAAGCATGCAGCTAACGCAGCTGGAAATAAGAAGCTTGTTCTGAGAAATCCTGGTGTGTGTTGTTTAAAGCTGGTAGAACTGCCATGCGTGGCGGTCATGTGTAGTTGTTCTATTTGTTTTTGAATGTGAATACACAGACAAGGCAATATGACCTTTTCCCACGCATCTGATAAGGAATAAGGGTCAATACCTGCTAGTGATGGCTCCGTGGGTAGAAGGCTACTTTTGGCAATTGACCCAGGATGAGGAAAATCTTTCAAGAAATTCTCAACTTGGGACCCAAGAAACAGGCAGACAAATAGCCCTTGACACACTCCTGGAAAGCAGTAGGGGGTTTGGCTATTTCTGACCAAGTCTGTGAAAAACAGCTGGAAAAAGCAGCCAATTTACATTTGTTCTCAATTGTCTGTATGGATATCTGCATCTCCAGTGGAAAACTTCAGGGATCTGAAAACCAGGAAGACTGAAAACTCAGCTAGCGTTACACTGAAGAATAAGCTTTTGTTTGCATTTTATGCAGTAAAATTCAACCAATATTGATTAGTAAAGTTAAGATGCACTTAGAAGTTGCCGCTACAATCTTATGACGATTGTTCCAGGGAGAAAGAAGGGACTGTGTTGTGAAAGCTCATACCGGGACCTATCTATAGATCTCCATCATCTTCAGCTGAAATGTAGCGTATGTTGTACTTGAGCTTGTGCGTGGCAGGAGACCACTGTAAAATCTTCAGGTTCTTTTTCTCCTTATAGCCTACTATAAGCAAGGTTTTCTCAAAAACACCCACACTAAAAAAAAACAAAAACAAAAACCAAGCAAACAAACAAACAAACAAAAAACACCCCAGACAGACCCACAAAACATTTTAGAGTTCACACATATTCTTCCTCAGTCAGATCTCACTGCTACCAAAATAGCTGAGTACATCTGCAACCTCCGAGCCCTCCTGAGTTTCCGGTTTCTGTCAGTAAACCTGGGATATACAGGATGCTTCTGAAAACCTGTTTTTTCTCCACTTTAAACAGAGAAACAGCATTTTTATTTACTTAGTTAAATAATTAAAAGTGGCTGAGACTTCTAGGGGGAAAATTGCCCTGTAGTACAGAGAAGTTATTGAAAAAAAAAATTAATCAAAGCTTAAGGAACTGGAAAAAAGAGTGGAAAATAGAAACTGTAGGTAGCAATTCTTTAAATGTCTTATTTCCATAGATAGATCTGTCTCAGCCTTAGACAGGTGATTTTCCTTAACTTACAAAGAATATCAGAGAAAATATAGCAGGTAAACCCAAAAGGGCAGTTGTTTTATTTTCACTGTGACCTGAATAATAGCAAGTTGCTGTAGCTATTGATCTTGTTAGTTGTATTTTCTACTGCAATTTTTGCTCTAATGATATCTTTGACAACCTTTGAAGGACATCTGAAACGCGTGTCCTTTTAAGTATTTATTGGCAGCGTGTGCGGCTTGGGCTGGTTTGCAGCAGTCAACTTGATGATGATAACTTAATGCTGAAATGGAGTAACGTTAGCCGGTAATAATGCGCTCACTCCAGTGAGCAATGCGGAGTGATGCAGGCTGCCGTCTTGGTTTTGCCGCTCCTGGGGTGAGTACTGGGCTTGCTCAGTGATGCTCTGCCCGGCTGGGGACTGTGGTTGACTGCTGCTTGTGTCTTGGATAGTTAAAATAAGAAGCAAGGCTTCAGGTGAAGGTTTGAGGAGCAGTCATTACCTATGTACCTTAATTTGAATGACACTTGTCCTATCATAGACAAAAAATATGTGATGGTTGTAAAAATGGTGTTGTGTGGCGTGCGCGACAGTGGGCTGAGCTTCCCCCCGGGGGCTGCAGAACGCTTTTTTTTGCTGAAGATCCATTGAGGCAATGCTGAAGTTCTCTCTTTGGCCATGAAAAAGAGTATCTGTAATGTCCCATCCCTAGAAACATTGCAGGCCAGGTTGGATGGGGCTCTGAGCAACCTGATCCGGTTGGAGATGTCCCTGCTCCTTGCAGGGGGGTTGGACTGGATGGCCTTGAAAGGTCCCTTCCAGCCCAAACCATTCCATGATTCTGTTTACCCTATATCTTAATTCAATTTTCCCAAGAGTGTTTTTCTAGTTGGAGAGTGGTTCCTCATGTTGCCTGTCTTGCTTCCATCCCCACCATGTTTGGGGTTGAAGACTGACGGTGGCAGAGCTCTCCACGTGGAGGGAGGGCAACCAGGGAACCAGGCTGGGTTCTGGTGCTTCAGGCTCTGTGATGACTGGACCTGCAAGAATTAAATATAAAAAAAGGGAAATCCACCTCTTGTCTTTATTAAATCACAAGAAATAACTTGAGAAGGAAATGGGACTATAACTTCTGTCATCACTTCGAGACAGAAGATGTAGTTTAAGGAACATGAGGAAATACAAACATAGCACTAAGGAACGGAATTTTAAAGCAGCAGTTTTCTAATATTGACCCAGGTAATGCAGGAAGTTACCCTACAAGGATCACTGCATCAAAATAGAAAAAAAAAACCCTCGAACTTTGTGAATTTAATCAATGTCTGTTGGCAGGTTAACTTTAATACGTAACAATTGAAAATGTGATGTTCTGTTCCACAAGTCTGCTGCAGCATTCCTCGTTGTCTTCAGAAGTAATTGATATTTTTGCTGCAGGAAGGGAGATGTCTGTGTTTACCTGCTGGGATCAATAGGACTGTTCTAGTGGGCTTTAAGTTCTGGGGTCAAAACACGCTGTAATGGGGGCTATTGCAGAAATCTGTGGTTCTGCAGTATGAAGTGCCTGTATTCAAGGCTGCTACAGCAAGCATTTTTCAGCGCTTTTTAAACTCTGCTTATAAATACTTTTCCTGAATATTTTAAAAAGTCTGTCTTAGAACTTCAAACCTAGGATGCTGGCAATAGGATTGTGCCCTAAGTCAACAGACTCCTTGAAAATTCTCTGAGTTGCTGTGATCTCTCTTATAGAAGGAGGAAAAGCAGCAGCAACCCAGAAACGGAATATATGCCAAATAGGTATGTGTGTCTGGGCACGTAACTCGCCACCCGCGCGGAACGTTTGCAAATTCTCAGAAACGCAGAGGAAGGGAGTCAGCAGGCTCTGTTCCCCGTTTGCTCCTATTTGACTGCTCAGAGGATACCGTGAGGTTGGAAATTCCTGCCCACTTCTTGGTGAGGTGGATAAATCCGTACTTTGGGTCATCCATTTTCAGTCCTGTAGTTTGACAGCATTTTTAAGTGAAATTTTTTAAGGGAAATATTTACCTCGGCTGCCCAGCTACAGTGGCAATCTGAAAGCTCTACCTACGTGACCCTGAAACACACGTTATTGTTAGTGTGAAGTGTTGTGAAGAAATTACACTCCCAGGAACCTTCTTTACCTTGTCAGGGAGTTGTCAAGGCAGGGCTTGTTGTTGTTGCTCTTCTAGGTTAATGAAGGTGGGAAGAAAACCTTGAGGCTTGGAGCCTGCTCAGCAGTAGAAAGGGCAGCAGTTGATTGATTTAAAATAAAAATTAATGTGGTTTTTTTTTTAATTAAATTTTACATTCTTAATAAATTAGAAGACCATGAAAATTTGAGACAAACTGACATAAAAATTTAGTAGTGCCATTTATATTTTATATAAATATAAAATGTGAAGCTTAGAAGCTTATGATCACAGATTTTTAATGGTTGTTTTTAGAGATTTTAATGGTTGTTTTTCCTAACGGTACTTAATAGTTTGACCAGTGTGAGGCTAATAAGCCTTTTTTGTTTGTGTGATTACTCAGCACTCAAATATGGCACATTGGTGATTGTGGTGGTGTGCGTCACACCGTGAAGGTCCTAACTGGTAACACCTCTAAGACTCCCGAAGCTTTACTTTAGCTGTACAAAAGAATAAAATGAGAAAGTGTGCATGGTGTGTCACGCAGGCGTATTTGAACTTCATTGGTGTCCAAATACGCGTTCGTAATCCAAGTAGAGCTGTAGAAGTGACATCTAAAAGGGAGGTGGGCCTTCCGAACTGCACTACCTGCTCTTCAGCCCGTGTGCACCTTATCTACTTTTTCCAGATTGTTTCTCTTGCTGCACACATCTTCACCTCTTTCCCCTCCATCTCCATTGTTTTGAAGCATTCCTGCCTCTTTCTGGTTGTTCTTCCCTACGCTTCTCCTTTCCAGCTTCCATTTTTTTTCAGAGAGAGTGGAACCAGAAGAGAAGTCTGTATATTCATCATCAAAATTTCCACAGCCTGAGTGTCTACTCTGTGCTAGGCCCTGCTAGGAGTAGAAGGGGGAGGAGGAGAAAAAAAAAAGCGTAAAAGGGGTAAATAAATAACTTTTTGTGCTCTCTGACATGCGCATTTGCTTTTCCTTTGCTGTTAGCCTAAGGTTACCTACCGTGGGGTTTGGTTTTTTTCTTTTTTTTTGCATTTCTACTGTGTGGCTTCATTTCCATGTGACTATTTTAAATAGTATGTTTGCATGGGGCTGAAAGAACCTTCTGTTTTCTAAAAGATGAAAAATTCAGGTCTGTGTTTAGTCAGAAAATTGAGATGAACATGGCCGCTTGCGCTGCTGCTTCTCAGGCTGGTTGGAGCTACAAGGGGAAACAGGAGTGGAAAATGGTTTTGTTGCCGATCTTTCTGGTTTCAGGTAAATGCTGGTGATTGTTTTTCATGGGTAAATCTTTTTCTTCTTGGTAAACGTTGGTGCTACCTTTTGTTTTTCAAGCTGAAACTAGGACTGCAGGAGGGAGAGGAACTGGTAACGGAGCGATTGAGCATTTAATCTGTTGTTTCTTCTCCATGGACTGCACTTTGCTTTGTGTTTGTTTTTCTGCTGTATTGAACTCTGAAAAATTCATGTCAGTTTTGTAGCCCTAATTCCTATCAGACTGGCTCCCTGCTTGGGCTTCTGAGTACAATAGCTGATTTGATAAACTTGACATTTTTCCAGAGGGGATTAGTTGCTATGTGGTCATAGTTACAGTCGTTATAGTGAAAGCACTTCTGACCAATTGTCTCTCTTGCTTAGAAACTGCTTGTCTAATTTTTGTCCTTTTTCATATATTTTGTGGCATTCAGGATCTGGAGGGGTATGGAAGTCAGACGAATTAGCTTCTTACTCTTTAAATAGGTCATATTTAATGTACGTGGAGGATAAAAACATACATCATAACATTTCAGATGCCATTGGTTTTGTTCATAAAGACATTTCTTACTTAAACTTTTAACTTCACTTTAAAATTGGGTCTTCAGGTTCCTTAGATTTAAAATAAAAATTACTGGAGGTTTTTTATTTAATTAAACTTAGTATCAGAGTTTGGATTTTACTTCCTTTAAATTGTGTCAACTTGAAAAAAAAAAATTCAGTTTGGAGCTGCAAAAATTCCTGAAGGAGTGACTCTACAGCAGTATTTAGCTATTCCACGGGGTGACCAGTACCCCTCTGTCTCTCACAGGACAGCATTTGCTGTTTTTACCATCCAGTCTTGCTTTTGTCTGATACCAGCCCGTATGTTTAGTTTTACTTCATGTTTCAGACAATTTTGACTTGGTGGGACACTGAGCAGAGTTGCATTGAGGTATCTTTCATTTTATTGTTTCTGTAAGCCTTCTGCTTTTTTTTTTCTTTTTCTAGATATAACTTTTGCAAAATTAACGTTTCAAAGTAGGTTTTTTTTTTTTGTTTTAAAAATAAGTTTATGAATGTTGGGAAAGAAAGTACTTTTTCTTTCCCTTTTTGTTGTCAAACTACCTCTATAATAATAATAATAATATGTGTGTATTCTTTACAGTTTCAGTGTTTGGCAAAGTTTCCAGTTAGATCACCAAATTTGTTTCAGATCTATTTTATTAACTGCCCTGGCTATGGGAAATGCACATCAAAATAATCTGTTTCATTTCTGTTTTAAATTGTTGTATTCCTACCATGTAAAACGTCAGCTTTAAAAAACACAGCAGTGTAAAAACCCTGCTCAGAAACTCCCTTAATGACAGATGTAAGTAGGGCCGTACACACACTGGCAGACGTCTGCCCTGGGCAAGTGTGCGTTACTGTGAACCAACGCAGCGAGTCGTACGAAATACTGCTGGGCTGTAAAATGTTGTGTGAAAGCTACGTAGTAGAACTCCAGTTTTATAATGACTTACAGCTGAAAGAGCAGAACAGAGTTTGGAGAAAAGATGAATTTCAGCTCCTTATGAGGGACTTTTTTTTTTTTTTTCTCTTTCCTTTTTTTCCCCCTTTTTT
>WHYT01016130.1:113540-134697 GCA_009806455.1 Tetrax tetrax
GAACAAAGCAATCAGATGTGTTAGCAAACCTGTAGGCAAACCTACAGCGTTACGCTGCTGCCCGCTCAGCAGTGTCAGGTGTGGAGATTTTGGTGACTGAGGGCTGCCTTTGCTCTGCGTAGCTGCGTATCTTACTCAGGAGAAGAGACATAGGTCTCCTAATCTACTGGCATCCAAGGCAGTGTAGGTATACTGTAAATACCTTCTTCCAGAACAACACAGAACCTTCAAAGAGACCATGGCCTTGCTTTTCTGGGGTAGAATTATTCAGAAGCTGCTTTACTCTGTCACGCTGAAAGTGCTAACGGCAGACTGAAAGTGCCTTTCTGACTTGGATATATCAGACACATGTTTCTTGTTTGGATAGATTCATGGGCCGTGCGCTGCAAGTTTAGTAGTTTCCTGTCATCGGTAGCATTTATGATTTGATCTTTTATATCTGGAATACTCTGTCCTTTCAGCTTTTCCTCAGTGGACTTTTATCAAAAGATTCTCTCTGAAGGAGAGGGATATGGTACATGTTTAGGTTTGTGATTAGACAGTCTATGGCAATTCCATTGAAAAAAAACCGAACCCATTTTCATATCTTGTCCTGCATCAGTTTCTGGCTCAAGTATATTAAAAACCAAATGTGGTAGTAATATTGCACAGTAGGAATGTTGCTAAAATATGCTGAAGTGGTATGAAAGAATACCTGAAACTAATTATTAAGTGTAGCTTCATCTCATACTTCAAAAGGTGATAGGAAGCTTGATTAGAGAGGCTTGCTAACTGGATACGTACAGTAGTGGGCACGGAGGCTGCCAGAAAATGATCAGAAAATGGACCTTTCTCTGAAGAAAGCTGAAATATATGGCTTTTCTTTTCAAATGCCAGGCTGCATAAAAGAAACTGCCCTTGTTATTAGTAAACATTCTGGAATTTGCAAGTCTTGCAATGCTGTTTTTAGTTGTAGTCAGTGTTGTAATGCTATTCTGGCATGAGATGTTGAAAAGTAACATTTATTACTGAATCGAGCTACTGCTGTGGTGGTTGGGGTAACCCTGTGCAAGTTTGAAACCATCATCAGTTTTAGCCCATCTGTGTGTCGTAGGAAACAGCCTTACGAGCTAAGTTGTATTCAGGCTACCCTACCTGCATTTTGTATGAAGATCTAAACAGAGGAAAACTTATGATTTTCTTCCTCTAAACAGACAAAAAAGACTGATTTTCTGACTACACTGAGCGAGTGGTAGAAGTGATAGTGGTCTGAGACCACCTTTTTTTTAAACAACCCTTTCCTCTGCTATAATATTGGCTGCCTCTTTTCTGTATTCATACTTCAACTTTCACCAAAATGCTTATTTTTATCAAGAAGTGGCATTCAATGGTCTTATCTAACATTCTCCAAGAGAAGTTTAAGTTCTTTGAGAGATGCCTGACCCCAGCCATGTTCTGTGCCAGCTGCAAGACGGCTGGCTTTCTGAAATTAGAAGTGCAGCGCTGAGATAGCAGACAGGAGACCAAACTCCAGATATGTCTGCCATGGAGTTGAGTGGGTAATTAATTTCTTTTACAAGATGAAAAATGAATCATTTGCATTAGCAAATACAAAAAAAAAATCATAGCTATTAAGCTATGATAACACTTTTAATAACCTGCCTCTAAGGGGTGAGATTATTTTCAGCATGAAATACTAAGTAAAGAAATATGATCTAGATTACTTTTGGAGTTCTTAAAGGCTCTGATCTTCTGATCTTGCTCAATGTCTGTGACGTTAGAGTGTATGGGAGAGAGCTTTATTGCAAAGATGTTAACTGCAAGTGACAATGTTGGATGAGTAGCTGTATTTCTCCATATTACAGTGCTACACGAGACCTTAGCATTGTATTTGTCAGAGGAGCTTTTATAGCTATTTCCATTTCAGTTTCAGGCAAGGAATAGAACATGGATGCCCTGCAGTCAGGAAATCTATTCATACAAGGCAAGTAGTGCAGCTTTTGACACTGCCAACTGCTTGACCAAGTCAAGCAGTTAAGAGGGCATAGTGTTGGGGTGTGAGGAGGCCAGCAGTGTGGGTACCCTTGGCTCTCACTGAGTTCTGAAGCATTAGAACATCGATGCATAGATGATACATCCACTGCCGTTCACAGACATAAAAATGACTGGAGAACCAAAAGGAGCTTGTCTCCTTGAGAACAAAGTTAATGTAAAATAGAATTTCCTGGCCAAAGGATAACTTCCTGCTGCAAAGGACAGAGTAGCCAACGAGGAGAAGTGCTGGACCTTGTTCACACCAACAAGGAGCTGGTGGGGAATGTGGAACTCAAGGTCAGCCTTGGCAGCCATGACCATGAGATGGTGGAGTTCAAGGTCCTTAGGGCAGCGAGGAGGGCGCGCAGCAAGCTCTCTACCCTGGACTTCAGGAGAGTGGACTTGGCTCTTCAGGGATCTGCTGGGCCAAGTACTATGGAATAAAGCCCTAGAGGGAAGAGGTGCCCAAGAAAGTTCATTAATATGAAAGGATCACCTCCTCCAAGCTCAGGAGCGATGCATCCCAACAAAGGAAATCGAGTGAAAACGCCAGATGGCCTGCATGGATGAGCAAGGAGCTCCTGGACCAACTGAAAAACAAAAAGGAAGCCTACAGAGGGTAGAAGCAAGGACAGGTAGCCTGGGAGGAATACATACAGATTGTCCGAGTGGCCGGGGGTCAGGTAAGGAAGGCTAAAGCCCTGGCAGAAATAAATCTGTCCAGGGACACGAAGGGCAACAAGAAAAGCTTCTTTAGGTACATGGTGGATAAAAGGAAGAACAGGGAGAATGTGGGCCCTCTCCAGAAGAAAGCAGGAGACCTGGGACATGGAGAAGGCTGAAGTACTTATTGGTTTTTTTTGCTTGTTTTTGGTTTTGGTTTTTTTTTTTTTTTTTCATCAGTCCTCACAGGCAAGGGCTCTAGCCACATCGCCCAAGTCACAGAAGGCAAAAGCAGGGACAGGGAGACTGAAGAACTGCCCACTGTAGCAAAAGAGCAGGTTCGAGACTATCTAAGGAACCTAAAGGTGCACAAGTCCATGGGACCTGACAAGATGCATCCATGGTCCTGAGGGAACTGGCGGATGAAGTTGCCAAGCCACTCGCTATCATATTTGACAAGTTGTAGCAGTCTGGTGAGGTTCCCGATGACTGGGAAAGGTGTAACATAACCCCCATTTTTAAAAAGGGGAACAAGGAGGATCCAGGCAACTACAGGCCAGTCAGCCTCACCTCTGTGCCTCATGAGATCATGGAGCAGATTCTCCTGAAAACCATGCTAAGGCACGTGGAAAATAAGGAGGTGACTGGTGACAGCCAACATGGCTTCACCAAGGGCAAATTGTGCCTGATCAATCTGGTAGTCTTCTATGATGGGGTTACAGCATTGGTGGGTAAGGGACAAGCAAGTAACTTCATCTACCTGGACTTGTGCAAGGCATGTGACACTATCCCACACGACATCCTTCTCTCTAAACTGGAGAGACATGGGTTTGATGGATGGACCACTCAGTGGATGAGGAATTGGCTGGATGGCTGCACTCAGAGAGTGGTGGTCAATGGCTCGATGTCTAGGTGGAGACCAGTGATAAGTGGCATTCCTCAGAGGTCTGTGCTGGGCCCAGCTGTGTTCAACGTCTTTGTCAGTGACATGGACAGTGGGATAGAGTGCACCCTCAGCAAGTTCGTTGACGACACCAAGCTGTGTGGTGCGGTCGACACACTGTAGGGGAGGGATGCCATCCAGAGGGACCTTGACAGGCTGGAGAGGTGGGCCCATGAGAACCTCATGAGGTTCAACCAGGCCAAGTGCTAGGTTCTACACCTGGGTCATGGCAGTCCCAGGCACAAATCCAGGCTGGGCGCAGAATGGATTGAGAGCAGCCCTGAGGAGAAGGACTTGGGAGTGCTGGTGGACGAGAAGCTCAACATGAGCCAGCAATGCGCCCTTGCAGCCCAGAAGGCCAACCGCGTCCTGGGCTGCATCAAGAGCAGCGTGGCCAGCAGGTTGAGGGAGGGGATTCTCCCCCTCTACTCTGCCCTGGTGAGAGCCCACCTGGAGTACTGTGTCCAGTTCTGGAGTCCCCAACATAAGAAGGACATGGACCAGTTGGAGAGGGTCCAGAGGAGGGCCACGAAGATGATCAGAGGGCTGGAGCACCTCTCCTATGAGGCCAGGCTGAGAGAGTTGGGGCTGTTCAGCCTAGAGAAGAGGAGGCTCTGGGGAGACCTTAGAGTGGCCTTCCAGTGCCTCAAGGGGGCCTACAGGAAAGATGGGGACAGGCTGTTCAGTAGGGCCTCTTGTGACAGGATGAGTGGTAATGGTTTTAAAATAGAGGGAGGTAGATTTGGATATTATGAAAAATTTTTTTACAATGCGGGTGGCAGAACACCGGCCCAGGTTGCCCAGAGAGGTGGTGGATGCCCCATCCCTGGAAACATTCCAGGCCAGGTTGGCCGGGGCTCTGAGCAACCTGATCTGGTTGGAGATGTCCCTGCTCCTGGCAGGGGGGTTTTGGATGGGCTTTGAAGGTCCCTTCCAACCCAAACCTTTCTATGATTCCATGACCTTGAAAGAGCAGCAGAAAAGCTAAAGGAGCTGGCTCTGTACCGTCTGTCCAGATGTGTTAAAGCTGAATACAGCTGGAGTTGTTACTGTTTCTGCCGTGGTTTTGAATGGAACATTTCTCACTGTAACATCAGGAAGCTGTTTGCTGCATTTGGCTGCCAGGCTCATACTCCTTTGTGATGTAAATTTGGTGCTTGATTGTAAACGTATTTATATGGAGAGTATTCCAAGGTACAGACCTGCTGCCTTTGACCTGGAGGTTTCCTGATGCTATATAATCAAGCTGAGATGCCTGATTGCAAGTGTGGCTTCTTTAAGCTTTCTGGACTTCAGTTTCAGATAAGTATGCTGCTCATATTCAGTCTGTTCATTATTTGACTTGGCATTCAGCTGATGGAATTCATTAATTAAGCAGATTATGCTACAGCCCCGTGGACTTCTGATGGGTATGCAAAACAGCCTAGAGGTCACACTTCAGGTTTGTGAGTTATGGCTTGTGACATGTGAGTGTGGAATGAATACAAGCAAATGGATTAAATGCCTGGGAGATGTCTTCCATCTAAAACTTCAGTTAATATTATTATTATTATTTTCATTGTTCTGGATGCAAATGCCAACGGGAACTGAATAATACATACTTTTTTTCCTCAAGAAAATTAATTGAATGATGTTACGAAAATCCTTTCATTGCCGTGTTTGCTGATGGGGAGGAATAAATTGATCTCCTGCTTCTCTTTCCTTTTCTATCTTACATTGCTACTGTCAAAAGTGAAAAAAAAAAACCCAAAACCAAACAACGTTTCTTCATTGAGTTTGTATGTGAGTTGGAGAAGAAATGCTTGTTGGAAGATGCTAAAATGATTTCAAAAGACTGCTACAATCTGATAGTACGCTGGGTTAATTAGCATATGCGTAAGGCGTTTTGAGAGGTGTTGATGTTTGTTGTAAGAAGCTCAGTAACAAATATTTGAATTTTAGGTTCAATATGCACATGTTTTGAAACTGCCAGAAAAATGAGAGAGAAATGTGTGGGAGAGGCAAGTATCGTACTGTCAGCTAAAGGAGGTGTGGATTGACTTGGAACGCAGTCAAAGCATGATCCAGGCCAGAAGCAGGTGAAGAAAGGTCTCCTGAGGCCTCTTCTGACTTCGCTAAAGACTCAGAAGAGCAGTGGACTGGCTCACTAGAGAGTTTGTTGTAAAAATGTACGAGCTGCACGATCTATATGACTAAATAAGCCCCAACAGTATTCGTGCTGTCTTAAACATCTCTTTTGTAGACTACAATGATCTGTTGTTGGTTTTAGTGGCTCTTTTCACTGATTTGCCTTCTGAAAAGGAAACAGTATAGTTTCAGGGTTTTGTACACTTGAACTTCACAGAAAACACATTTTTGCCTGAAGGTTTTTGTTTGTTTGTTTGTTTTGTTTTTTTGTTTGGTTGGTTGGTTGGTTGCGGGTTTTTTTGGTTGTTTTTTTTTTTTTTTTTTTACGTTTTAAGTAAAGAGAAAAGGGGCTTGCTTTTGGTTCAGCTAGCAGACAGAATCTGGTACAACATGATTACAAAAAGGTAATGCTCGTTTGCCAGAAGCTTCGCGCGTGCCTGGCGTGCTCGCGCTCGCTCACCAAGTGACATACCGAGGGTTCTGCGGCTCCTTGCGAGAAGTTTGGTCCTCTTGGCTTTTGCAAATTCTGCATTTACTAACAAAAGTGACATTTGTATAGATAAATGCCATCTGGGAATTAAAAAAAAATCAGTCTCTCATTGGTATCGGTGTCCACCTCCTCAAGTTCTTTCCTGAGGCACATAAATCTCCTGCAGAACTCCATAGTGCAGTGAGAGGACAGCGCTGTGCAGTGGTGCAGGTAAGATGGATAAAAGCTTTACCCCTCCTCAACTCTGTGGAGCATCCATGATCTGCTGTTCGTTTTCTACTAGATTAACTATTCAATTTTACCTTTTAAATAAATAACTCTTAGTAATTGATTTGAGGCTTTGCTATACAATCTATTTAAACTTAATGTTGAGCTGTGTGAGTTATGTTTCATACCTTGGCACATATGTGATAGATGCAGTAAATGTATCTTCATTTATGCTTCTGACACAGTATTTTGTGCCGTTATAGTGAAGCCACCCAAAATCCATCAGCAGATTTTTGGAGGTGCCAAGTGCATATGCTCTCTCTGCTACTGCATTTCTCAACTTGCTGTCCTAATTTAGAACAACCAGCCAGTTAGTGTTTGCTTCTCATACAAAAACATAGAGGTATTATTATTATTATTTTTTTAATCTAAACTCCTCAGGGAAAAGGGAGATTTTTGTGGAAGGATGTCAGCTCGGTTGCTGGCAGAAATACACATATAGTTCAAATACTTGCACAGTATGATTTCTTTCGGTATTAAAGCTTTTTAAGACCTTTACAAATAAGATATTTAAATGTTGAATGAGGATTTAAATGTTGGTTCATTTTAATGCTGATACATGAAAACAAGCTATTAAATCTGGGATCTATTATCTCAGTTTGTAAATAACAAAAAGACAAGCTGAATTCATTATTTGAGGGGAAAGAAGCATCCTCAGTTTTGTTACATATGAAATTTATTTTCTTTTATGAAAAAAATAATTAAAAGGCAAATCAACATACATTAAAAATGGGAAGTAAATGTTCAAAATTAGGAAAAAGTATGGCTATTCCTCGTGGTGTTAAGTGAAAAGCCATTCCATAATCTGACAAAATATGAAATATTTATTGTATTCATCCATTTCCCAAATGTGGTAGCTTACCATAGTAATGTCCCGCAAATTACAGAAGAATATCTCCTTAGCCCATTTTTATTTTCTAGTTAATTTTACGGAAATAAAATTTTAAGGATATTTTGGTCTTTTCAACTCCACAATTGAGTAATTTTCGTTCCTTCCTGCGCAGGCAGTCCCAGCAGTCTCAGCTGTGTTGCCTGGATACTCCATCTCCCGCGGCAGCTGTAAATTGGCCAATTCACCAGGAGGATTCATAGCCTCCATAAAAATCTTCGGGTGGCGAGGGGGAATCACTTGTTGGCTAGTAGCCTGAATGGTGCTGTAAATTTTGCTGATGAGAAAAATAAGTTTCTATTTGCTCAGTTGTATGGGCTTAATCAGGAGAATTGCTGGGATGTTCAGAATTTGGTTACATGTGTGAGGATTATATTCAGGATAAAAGGATATTGTAGCCTGGCATTTCTGTCCCCCTCAGGCAGAATGGCTCGTATTTCTGTTGTTCGATTTTTATTTTTTCTTCTTCTGAAATATATTTCATAAGTAGGAAGCTTTGAATTTATGTTCAGAAATACGTCTAACAGTCACATTTTACAATTCACTTCTGCAGGCATATGCTTAACTTGTGCTCACTTTAAAAATAGTATAAATCAAAGTTAAGTGACTTGCATCTACATATGTATATGAAACGAGGGGCATTAATACATTGCAATAGAGTTCTATAAATTCTCATTCATTTTATCATTTTATCTTGGATGTTCATTTATCTTGCCTGCAGTTATTTAAATAAATCTTCTTGCAAAGCATGATAAATACTTTTCATTCTTCTTTCCTTTCTTCCTCCCCACAAGTGATTGCTGGCAGTTTTATCAGTACAAGTTTGATTCCATTAGAATTCAGGTTTTGGAAGCAAAGCAGCAGAATGGATAATGTGGTGCTTTTGGTTTTCTTGCATGTGTATTTGCAGAACTTGCTAATTAAGTAAACAGTGTTTAAGGGAAATTATGATTGATAGTTTATTCATGTGTAGAGTTTTTTCAAGTGCAAAGTTTAGAAAATTGATAGTTCAGCCTGCGACGTCTGTAACAAGCTTAAAAAGCTATTTGCTAAAATGTACAAAAAGTCCTGTTTGACGTTCACATCTGGAGCTGGATGAAGCTTTCTGATGTAGGCTGAGGGCAACAGGAAGCCTCCACTGCTCTAGAGAGGAACAAAGCCTTTGTTGTGTAGCTCTGCTTCTCAAATATTAATCTTCAGTTGTGTTGTTACAATTATAATATACAAAAGAGGCTGTGCACTTAGAATGTCATAAATTGACTGATTTTCCTTTCAATTTGAAGTAAAAATGAAAGATGATTTTTATATTTTTCTCTCATTTTGCATTTTTACTTACTGGTAGTTGTACCACAATTTATCATAACACTTTCCTCACAAGTTTTTGTTTTGTTTTGTTTTTTGTTTTTTCTTTTTCTGAGGGTAAATTAAATAGCGGAAAACTCAAGTTTTATAAATTGACATGGCAAAGGGCTGCCTTTCCATGGACGGCGGCACTGGTTCTTATGAGACCTCCTGTACACGCATGCTGTGAGCAGGGCTCTGCAAGAGGTGCTCTCATGTAAGAGCTCTGCAGTTGGCTCTTCTGTGTAAGCATGAGTGCCTTTGTCCTAGGAAACTTTCATTCCGGACACTGGTTCATCCTGCAGTGGTGTTACTGCTCCCTCTTCTGGTTCTTGCAACTCTGGAAGGTTGGTTTTTTTTTTTTAGGCCTGAGATTTTTGTATCAAAACAGTTTCTCATTCTAGCAAAGTGTAAACATGAACAATAAACACAAAACTCAGGCTTCTGTGAAAGTTGTCTGACCAAAATTATCTTATTTATATATATATATATATATGTGTATATATATTTATTCTCTGTGAACAATATAAAAAACATTTACTGTGTTCAGGCTGGAAGTCTTATTAAAATGAGAACCATCTGCGGCAGAGCTGGTTTGCCAAACAGTTTCTGATTTAATTCTGCGCACAAGTAGAGATATTGTGTGACATTTGTTGAATGTCGACATTTAACATAGAAATCCCCACTTGTGTAATGTATTTCTGTTGTAGAAATGTGATCATAGATTTATTATTATTTTTAAGGTATAACTCTCTATTGTTTACATTGTTAGTGGACTTTTTTGTAGATGTAGTTTTCAGCACAGCGGTACAACAGTGACCAGAGTCCATATTGTACTTGAAATCTGCAGAACAGTTCAGGAGATCAATGACTTCCAGTTTTACTGGGACCACCCAATACTACTTTCGGGGTACAACTTAATTGAGGCTATGTGTGCTGTATGATTTAAAGCTGGAAATAATTAGAAATAAAGGCTGAGATTGTAGTCAGCATTGTATGTTATGGAACTTGAGAATTCCTTCAAGATCATCTGCCTAAAGTACGGGTTATTTGAACCCCTTTTGGCTGTAAAAATGCAATTGTACTTCAAAAACTGGAGAGAGTATTATTTTGCTAAGGATTTATTGTTTTATAGTGTTAGTGACTGTGTCCAAAAAAAAAAAAAAAACCCCAAAAAAACCCAACAACCAAAAAATTATATCCAAGTCTCTTACCAAAAAGTATCATAATTTCAACATGACATCAATTTCTCTCTAGCTTCTTGGTGGTTAGTAGGTAGTTTGATTTCTTTTGCGTACTTGGAAAAGTCCTGAGTAAGAGCAGATGTTGTCTCAGTGGGAAATAACCTCACACCATGAAATTTCTGAGCTGACGTGCTTAGAATACTTGACTCTCTTGTGCTGTTTTCCCGTGTGCTTTTGGAAGCTTTTCACATTTTGGTTTACCTTTCTAGGAAACCTTCTCATCCTCAGCTTGAAGCTTTCATTAAACACATGTCCAAAGGCTCTGCAGCCCAAATGGATGGTTCCCTGAGCAGCCTGCCGCGTTACCCGAGCCATTCCTTGTGTGAAATGGGAGAGCTGACACAGACAGGTGAGCATCTCCAGCTTCATCTTTTCTTCTGCTCTGTTAAATACAGTCTGCATGAAAAGGGATCTTCTGTTTTTCTCTACATTCAAATAAATGCTTTTTTATGGGAAGCTTATAATGTTGGTCAAAGTCTAGGTTAGGCTGTTAAGAATTGATCACACTTGGCACCTGTTTTAACTTTATTCCTTACAAAATGAAGTTTTGAGACTTCATCGATGCTACCACTGATAGAAAGGCAGCTGAACCCTAGTGAACATATTGTTTAGTTTATCTGTAGCAAAAGGGCAGGGGAGATGGGAGGTAACTGGGAATGTTGCAGTCAGGCTTTGACTATGTGGCAGAAAGAGAGAGAGCTGGGAGTGTTGTGGTGTTAGGGGCGCTGGGAATATGAGAAAGAGACAGAGGATTTAGAATTGGAGAGGGAAACTGGAAGTAGTGCTGGATCAGAGCAGTGATAAAAGGGCCATTTGGAAGAGATCTGGGACTGCTGTCAGCAGGCGGTGAAAATATGAGGGGAACAAAAAGTAAGAAGACAGAAGTATAGAAGCAAGTTGCCAATTTGTAAGAAACAGATTTTCACAGTTCCCACAGCTCTTAGAATTGTCTGTGTTCTCCACTCAGAACAGCCAGCTGAACTGCTATGAACTGAAGTTCTTGTGTTTGTTTGCTGCCCTTATTTTTCTGCATGCGTTCATATCAGTGCGTCAAACAAAAATACAGAACTGCTTTCCCACAAACACGTGGAAACATACTGTTGCAGAACTGCGTAGACATGTGATTGTGAAAAGGGTTAGTCACGTGTGGATTTTTCTCTTCAACATTCATTAATTTAATTTGAAAATTCACATTATTAATGTTTTACTGTTCTCCTTTGACTTTTCCAATTTTAACATTGATCCATTCCATTTTATTCCCAGACCTTGCTTTGAACTGTGTTGCTCTTTTTACCATAAATACCAATGACAGAGCTTATTACAGTGGGTCTGGGTAGTCAGGGGGTTTGGAGAGAGAATGAAAAGAGTGTTGAAGATTCAGGGAGTTCGCAACATTTTCCTCTTGCCAACTGTCCTTCAGGAATCTCTTGTATTTTTTTAGTCCAAAACATGCCAAATCCTCACATGTTTTGGGATTCCGTCAGAAGAAATATTCGTGTTAGGCCAGGGTCAAATCTTCCAAAGTGACATCAGGAGAAATCTAGTCAGGTTACCAAGGAACTGCTCCTACCACAACATGTTTTGTGTGAAACTGGATTCAGCGTTGCACGCAGCTTGAGCTAATATTTGGGACTCCTGGTGCCTGTAGCAAGTTATATGGATGTTCTAGTGCATGAAGGGTTCATGCCTGTTCCTTTGCTGCTGTGGGAGGATAACACAAGCAAGGTGGGTTCTGGAGAAAGGCTTTGGCATGTGAGAAGGATACACACCCTCTTCCTTTCCAGCTGGGTAAAGGCAGAACATGAGTGTAAGAATTATTAAGCAGTTTGAATTATTAAGGTCAATTTTTAAGTTCATAACCTTTTAAGTAATTGTTGCTTTATCAGTAAGACTGCTAGCTGCATTGGTTTTTTCCTCCAAAACAAAGAAGATTCTAATCGGGTTGTAATTTCTTAAAAAAAATTCTCTTTCAGGGGTTGTACAACACTTGCGAAATGGACAACTATTGCGAGACATTTATATAAGCAAACATAAACTGCTTCTGAGCGACTGGACAGCAAAACAGCTCTACTTGGAGACAACGGGAAAAAGTCGAACCCTGCAGAGTGCGTTGGCGCTGCTCTACACTTTTTTGCCAGATTTCGACTGGAAGAAAATTAACATGAGGCATCAGTGGAGCACCATTTTTTGCTCTGGAAGCTGCGACTGTCCTATGCGAAACCACTATCTAGAAGAGGAACAGCGCCGACAGTACAGTTTACGGGTGAAAAACAGTGATTTGGAGAAAATATATGTGGATATGGCCAAGATTGTAGGCATTCCCACCAGGCAGCTGAGAGCTTCTAACCCAATAGATTCTCTCCTGTGCTATTTTTGCCACAACGTCAGTTTTCCGTGTACCAAAGCTGGCTGCATTGGTATGGAACACTTCAAAGTCATCAAAAGACATCAGCTGGAGGATGAGAGAGAAAGACAGGAGAAGAAACTTTATTTCTTGTATGCACTATTGGCTACTCATCCTCTCCTCAACCAGACTGTTAATCGGCTGCAGCGTATTGCAGAAGGCAAGAAAGAAGAAGTGTTTGTTCTTTACTCTGCACACGATGTCACCTTGTCACCTGTTCTTAGTGCCTTGGGCGTTACGGAGGCCAGATTTCCAAGGTTTGCTGCCAGATTGGTTTTTGAGCTGTGGCAGGACGGGAAGAGACCCAAGGAACACTTTATCCGCATCCTGTATAATGGCGCTGATGTCACGTTCCAGACCTCATTTTGCAAGGATTATTATAAACGTTCCAGCAAGCCAATGTGCCCGCTAGAAAAATTTGTCAGCTTTGTCAAGAGGGATATGTTCTTAGTTTTTAACAGCACTAGTTATTACGATGCGTGTCGTAGAAGACCACTGTAGGGAAGGAGAGGGAAAAGGAAGCGATATTAACTTGTGTGTCAGTGAAACTCTGTGTTCTGGTTGAGGCGCAGTTCCGTTTTGTTATTTCTTGTACTTGTATGTGTAAGTACAAAAGGATATTGGTCGAAACCTTCTTCAACGAGTTTTATTTTTCTTCAGGTTGCAGATGGTCTCCAATAGAAGAACAAATACTGGGAGAGTGTTATGTATATGCGTATGCTCACATATGCTGTGTTAACGGTAACGAAATGATAAATCACAGGGGCTACTGAAACCTGGACGTCGCTTGATAAAGAGTGAGAGAGCGTAGACTTTGTTTCTCTGTATTCCAGAGCAATACTTGGATGCTGTAAGTTTAAAACCAAAACCATTCTTTTTTTCACCACCACCTTACAGTCGTTTTAAGCAGTTTGTATCAAGGTCTTTATGAATTCCAGGCATCTGCATTAAACCATCTGCAAGGAACTTTGAAGCTCCCTACTCAAAAAGAAGCCTTTTAATGGTTAGGGGCAGGTCTTTAAAGCAAAGCGCATGTGTGTGTCTGTGCATACTTACCTGGGTGTGTACAAATGAGCCTGTGCCTTCTTGACCTCACAGACCTATAAATACTTGGCTGTTGTTGCCGGTGCCAGAGAAGGGGGCACTGGAAGACAGATACAAAACTCAATTCTTTGATCGCACTTTCAGCACTTTGAATAGCTCAGACGTAGTCTAGAAATACTTAAAGGTCTTGTGACATGAAAATAGGTAGCAAACACTAACGTTACCACGAAACCTAAGTGGGAAATTAGGATTAGAAATCAGTTTTATGGTGAAGTGTTGGGCTCCTTCCCATTGTGAACATGTTCAAGCTGCTGTGCTATGGAACAAATCAGTGTTTTAGGAATGTGATATAGTGACTGCTCGAGACACCTTGACTAAACACTAAGAAAATTTTGTAGTTGAGTTAGTCTTTTTGTGGACTAGGAAGCTCTTCTTTTGTAAAATCAGACTTGTACATATTGTACTGTGTGTATTTATAACACAGTAGATATTTCTTACTTGTGAAGCTGACTTTTAGACATTTTTCCCCTTGATCAGGATGTTTAGACTTAAGAATAAACTGTCTTTTACGAGTAACTTGAACAATGAGTAGATACGAAAACTTGTACTTCAAACTGCTTTCATCTCTTTAGGGGTAGCAAATTGAGAACCAATTTTTAATAGAACTGATAGAAATTTTATAATGGTGGAGGTTTTTTAAGCCTCTAGAAATAATTTAGTCTGTGACTTGTGATTCAATGGTGCTAGTTTATCAAAGAAAACGTAACTCAGCTAAGTTCTCTGACTATTGGCATTCCACTCTCTCTGTTTTCAATGCTGCATTTGAACACGTTTCTTGAAATAAAATTTTGGAGACTCTTTGTATACTTGTGTGTTACGTTTATTCTGACTTCCTTAGCTGTTTGCAGTGACAAGGTCAGTGTGTGGTGTTAGCTGCTTGTTGCATGATAAAGAGCACTGATTGCTGTCGCTGACAAAATGGCCTTCTGCTCTGGTCAGGGCAGCGGTCAGAAACCTGGATTGGGGAATTTAAGGAAAACCTGGAGCAAAATTTCCAGAAGTACAGAAGGGCCAGATTCTTCAAATTAATTAGATGGCTGAAGATGTGGATCAGTTACAGCAAAAGGTATATTTTCTTGTCTTTTTTTTCCTTGTACATTATTTCCCTTTTTTCCTGTAGCAGTCAGTGCAAACACCAACTAACTTACGTGTTGTGAGCACCTGCTTAGCTGTATGTGTGAGGGTCGGTGGATGGGACTTCGTAAATCTCTGAGGTAAAAAAAAAAAACAACAAAAAAAACCAACCCAACTTGATACATCTCCAGTGTCACTGGACGAACTAAAAGAAAGAGCTGCAGGGCTGAGATCCTTCTCACAAACCTCTGGCTTGGCTGTGGAGACAAAGTGATAAGCAAATGGCATTATCAAACTTGATTAATTATTAGGTCTTAAAGTTTGACCTAATTTATGATTCAGCTGGCAATTGAGAAAGGATTTATATTTGGACTAAGGTCCTAAATTTAACTACCTGCACAATGGAAAGATGAATTGATGGGTATTTATTTATCCTGAAATTGATGAATAGTCTTTCTGAGGGGATGGATTGATGAATCAGACCTACCAACTAGGAAGCACTGGCTTGAGCAGTTGCATGGTTTAATCCAATAGAGCAGAAATTAAAGCTTCTGCTTTAGGGAATCCTGTTTGAGATGGCCTTGTTTCCTTGAAATTGATGTGGGATGTTTTGTTTGTGTGCTAAACACAGGATTTAGAAACTGATGTTTAAACATGTGGAGTACTTGCAGCTCGAGTGAAATATGTGCAGTATTTTCCCATAAAATTCAGCCTAATTTTCAGTGCAGTGCTGATGTGCAGTCTCTCTTTTTTCCTTTTTCTCCCCTCCTCCCTTTGTTTCAGTTCTGATAGCTGTAATAACTTCAGTTTCAAATGACCCTTGAACATTAGGAAGAGTTGTCATACCCTGTTTGGGAGTGGTTGAGAAGGCATCTAAATGCAAAGTACTCGGGTGCAAAGTAGCACAGAAAGAAGGGTCTGTCTGAAAACACTGAGAGTCAGGATTTGAAGACAGAAATAGGATGCTCTCTCGTGGCCGTTTGCTTGTTCTACAAAAATGGTTTTGCATGAATTAAATGGGGGAAGAAACCCCATGCCTTTGCTCTGAAGCTGTGACATGATGGAAAAGCAGAGTTAAAAGCAGGTAAGCTGCAGATGGATTTCATCCTGCAGTCTGAAAAAAAAAGGCCTCTTCCTCCATGGTGTAAGTGAATGGTGATGTACAGAAGATGCTCAAACCTTCTTGTGGGGTGAAGGAGGAGTAATAACTGTGGTGGTTATTTTGAACCGTTGTTCATGTTGCTGAAAACAGGTGTATTCTCCAGGTGACTGGAGCTTTGCTGTCCTCTGTACCAAATGCAGTCCTGCTCTTTTCAGCAGAGCAAGTCGTGAAGTCAGTAAAGCCCATGGCATACGGAACTCCAAAGCGGAGTGTTTCCCTGTCAGTTTGCTGCTTTGGTCTCGGGCAGTTTACTTGCCTTGTGGTCTGGTTTCTTCTGCTTTTCCACGTGAAAGGAGCTATGCCACATGTGTGTACTATGCCGTTATTCAAGTAGTTGGGATATGACAGGCTCTGAACTTTGCAAATTTCTTTTAGACTGAAAACAAATGACTATTAAGACCTTTGTTTCCAAAAGTCCTGGACAGACATTTTCCAAAGTGATTCAGAAGGACTCTTAAGCTATTCCTTTAGGATCCCCTGGCAAAAAATCATCCTTGAAACTTTCTTCTACTGAAAGTAAAAAAGGAAAGTGGTGAAAGAGTGATGGCATTTGAAATGTAAAGCAGTCCAGATCTCATTCTAAGAATAGTCTTTATGGTAGTGGAAAAAATTATGTACCTGTTTGTGAATCTTTAAGATGCTGTTGAGAAATGGTCATTGGAGAATGTGGGGAGGAAAAGTTTATGAGCTGAAGCTGTTGCTGTTGAAGGTCCTTGCAAAGCAGAACACACCAGATAAAAGAAGAAAAATAGGTAACAGCAATAGAAAATGTGACCTCTGCTGCAAATTCTTGGATGCAGGTTCCCTGGAGCGGGTGGTGTGTGAGGTCACTGGGAGATTAAAGGGCCCAGGACCAGCCACTGGTCGGACTGAGCGCTGTCTTGCTGCTGGCCGGATCTGGGTAGGCAGAGCTGCAGCAATCCTGCTTCTGTAGGGCCACTGGGTTTGGCACCTCCAGACAATTTTGTCACCAGAAACAGAGTGGTCTAAACCAGGATTCTGCAGATTCAGATGATGGAAAGAATAACTGTAATACTGATAAAAGTGTGTTTTCTTTAAAAAGGTCTGGCTGCCCCAAAAGTGATGAGTAACAGAGGGAAGCAAGCCCATTTCTGATGAACCAATATTGGCCTGCTGGTTGCTAATTTCCTTCTCCTTTTGGAACTGGTCACATACTTCACGTTCTTGTATGACAGTGCTAGTTATGAAAGGCTTTTGACCAATTCAGTGCCTCTTTCATCCAAAAAAGCCCAACAAACCAAACCTTTATAAATAACAAGCTGTAGTGCTTTTCTGCAACATTCATCCATGCATAGTTAAGGTGTCAGAAGGATAATTAGTGGCTACTGACATTGCTAGCTGTTAAGTGGCCAACAATAATGTCTTGAGCGGGTCCTTATTCCTGTCCCAAGTGCCTGAGAGGCATCTTCTTGCTTAAACCCCTTCCGTAGGGGCTTAAATGATGTCCATTGCTATGTGAAGAGGTGATGTGAGGTGACATTTGTCAGCAATTACTGTTCTCAGCTGTGTTCCTAACCCTTGAGATGGAAATCCACAGTTAAGTCAGTTTGTGGAAAGTTTGACCTGTAAATTATTAACTTCTCCTCCAGTTTATGCTGTGGTAATTGGGTTTCTGGTGAGAAAGAAGACTGAAATGCATCAGCTTGCAGAAGAGTGATAAAAATATTTTTTGCTTTTAATAGGGGACTGGAACCAGCCAGTCGCGCTCTGAAGCGGTGGTTATAAGGAAGAAGGCAGCCAGCTCAAACGCGCAGAGGTGGACAGGGCCTCATTAACCGTAAGGGCCTGTTGTGCATCTGCACTGTGTCTGACAGTGCTTCTTCTGACCGGCGTAGAATGGGAGTTAATTGTCATGGCAGTGTCCCCGTGTCCCGATATCCACGTGAAACCGCAGGATTTAATGGAATCTTGCCTTTTGACGGAGGACTGACTGCTTACCATTCTTCGTTTTTGCACAGCGCTCTGTCCGGATGCAGACCTTAACTTCTGTCTGTTGGGCCAGCAGCCTGCTAGGAGGGAAAATTGCTGCAGATCATGGAAGTGCATGGCAGGAGGGAAAACAAAACAGCATTTCTGTGTCCTTGGTAGCAGCTGGGCAGGGTGGTTTCCATGCTGTTCCGCTCTGACCCTGTGCTGTAGCCATCAGAGTTGACTTGCAGCAGCTGCTGTGGATCTAGCCCTGCATCTTCACCAGCTGCATTCCTGCCGCTGCTCTCCTGCTGGTGATGCTGTTAAAATCCAGCTGATTTGCTCCTTATTTTTGTAGCTGTTCTCCTTTTTGTTTCTATTGTTTTCTGATGTTTTGTAGGCACTGGAAAAAGCTACTGCCAGCTGCCATGGGTGGCAGATAACGGTCTGGTCTGCTCCCACCTCTCCTCTCTTCCTCCAGCGCTTTGAGCATCGCTCTGAGATCGGCACAGGACTTCGAGTACGACTGCAGAGGTTGGCACAGCTTTGCCAAAAAACATTATCAGCTAGGGTCAACCAGGGTTTAATGTTTAGGTGTGAAAATGGTAGGAATATAACGTCTAAATAAAGAATATGAAGAAGCTGCTGGCATTTAAGTTGTGACAGTAAAGAAATGATGGAATGAAATTGTGTGAGTGAATGATGGACTAAGATGCATGTTCCCTTCAGTTGTATTTGCAGTCCTGTGTGTTTGTGTCTGTACACTCACTGTGCAAGCAAAATCTTAGCAGCAATAATTTGTGATGAAATGTACAAACATTTGTACATTTGGGATTTATCTGAAGAGAGAGGGATTCCCCCAGAAGGGATTTCCTCCAGGTAACTTGAACACCACCTCAAGCAACCTTTTGCTTCATCCAAAAAATCTGGATGCAGGTTGAGTTCGTGTCCTGTACTGATGTTGTACCTCAGATTCAAACAATTTTTTTTTTTAATTGCCTGAGAATATTTATGCTGTATCCATAGAGAAAGCCAACACTGGCACACTTTGTAAGAAAGGCATCAGCTTTTGTACAAATGTGTGTTTCCCTATAAATATGGGTATGGATTTCATCCAACTTTGGCCATCATGAAGGTATTTTGGTATTTGTATGGCGGGCATGGAACCTGTCTGATCAGTGGATAGAAACATCAATAGCATGTGAATGAGATGAGAAACCCCCAGAATGTCAGATATTGAGAACTGGAAATAGCAGTGCAGGGAACAGTTTGCATGAAAGCTCAAAACTGAAACATGTCATGGAATCCCTTTGAGTACTTCTGGATGCTGCACTTCAAATTAAAATGTAAAGTTGGAATGTGGTTAATTTGTGGATGGAAAGATGATGAGTTAATAAACGGTTCATTGTGAATGCTTTCAATTCTAAATATACTGTGAGCAATTTACCTAGTGCTCTGGAATAGGAGATGCAGTGTTGCTTTAGTTTCTTTTTAAAATGACATTTTGTTTCATCAGTGCAGAATCCAGGTCATGTGTTCTCAGTCCTGTGTGTTTTTAAATAATGAATACAGATAGGATGAAACATGGCTGTAGTTTCATCCTAATTCAAAGGATGAAGTCTTCAAGTCATGTACAGCTAGCTGTACGATGACTTCTCATCCATCAAAGCGAAGCCACAGAATTTGGCAGGGCTGGGGTTTCTCTCAGTTCCCACCGGCGTGTGCAAATGTAGATTCCGTTCCTATGTTCCTGCCAAAAACCTCCTCAGGGAAAAATCTTAACTTGTACCCTTTGGTACTTCCTTCACCCCTCCCCATTTTCTCTCTTTCTAAAGAACCTGAAATATTTTTCTGTTAAATCAGTGACAGCTCAGGCAACTTCAAAATATTGACGTGTTTATGGGGGCTTCTTTTCCAGACACAGAATTTAGAAGGGCTCGTTGCATTTCTGATCTGGTATTTTTAGAAATTTTAAAACTTTCATATTTTAAACTTCTTGTTTAAGCTTGTTGCAACGTTTGGCTTTTCCAGAATCCAAATGATGCCTGTGTTCATGTGCATTTGTTTGTGCATCTGCATGCAAATACAAATTTTATTAGAGGTTTATCATAAATAAGTACATGAGGAAAAAAGCTTTATCTCCAGCTATCAAATCTGTCAAGTCAGAATCAGACTTGAATGGGACACTTTGTGTGTATTGTTCTCTTTCCTCAGGCCTTCCTAAATGTGAATTTAAAAAATTCCTTTATGTGATTTTCCAGCCATGTTCCCCGTAGGAAAGAATTTCCAATGAAAACACTACTCTGCAAGAGGAGACTACAGTCTGTCCTGTTAAATATTGATCTAAGTTTTCAAGCTGTTACAGCCTTTATCAATTCAATTGCTATCAAAACTACTGGGAGGTGTGTGGTTTATCTGCACGGAGCTAGGCAAAGACTCTGGTCGTTACCTTCTTGACACGTTAGGAACGGAAAATTACTTTGGTCACTGGAGGAGAGCTAGGTGCCTCTTATTGAACACTTTTAGCAGCTGTCTCTTCTATTAAAGAGTTTTCCTCTATCAGACAGAATGCCGATATGCTGCTGTTACCCTGTTAGGCCAGGTCCATGAATCACCTGCTTGTTTGATGTATGGAAGAAAAGAACATAAATCTTTGGTACTTCAATCTGGTACTTGACTGAATCTGGTCTGTTGGTAGGATTTTGACACAGAAGTGAGGTTGGTTGGTTTGTTTGTTTTGTGGTCACAGCTGGCATTGGTTTGGAGAGAGGTCTCTCCTTGGTAACTTTTGAACCTGGGTTGATTTCAACAACATTTGATAGGAATGGAGATATTGCCAAGTTATACAGATTTTGTGACAATATGCAACCAGGCAAAGGAAAGAGATCCTCCAATTGCCTTATCTGTAGGGGAACTTAAAGCGTGTTCTGAAGACACTGAAGTTGATCAGAGATGAGATAAAAATGCACAGACACCAGACTTATCAAATCCTGAACCTACTTTTTCCTTCCTTGTTCTCCATCAATAGACACGTGTCCATACAGGCAGTGCAGCTAAGCATTTCCAGATTCATACTTCAGTCTCAGATGGCAGATCTGCTCTGAAGAGTCTCTGTAGGGAGAGCAGGTGGGTAATTCAAAACTATTTTTTTTTTTTTTGCCATGGCAGTCTGCTTTCTTGGTATCAGGAGAAGAAGCAATTTCAAACAAATCTTGCTGGAAGTGTTAAAATGGTATTGCATCAGAAAATGACGCGTGCCATCCACCTGATGGATGCTAACAGTATGGGCAGATAAGCATGGCCCCTTCACAGCTGTGAACTGAACTTTGAGAGGGCTCACCTGCACCCCGACTGAAAATCCTGAACTCATTCCAACACGCAATGTCTGTCGGGAAGCGCTAACTGAGAATGATTGCTCTGTGATTCTGCTGGCCGCTGAAATTGGAGTGAAGAAGTGAAGTGTCAATTCAAAATAAGAATGGCTAGAGGGAAACCTCTTTATTAATT
>WHYT01016130.1:146683-199680 GCA_009806455.1 Tetrax tetrax
GGTTATTTAAAATTTTTTTTTTTTTTTTTTTTTTTGCCATGGCAGTCTGCTTTCTTGGTATCAGGAGAAGAAGCAATTTCAAACAAATCTTGCTGGAAGTGTTAACATGGTATTTGCATCAGAAAATTACGTGTGCCATCCACCTGATGGATGCTAACAGTATGGGCAGATAAGCATGGCCCCTTCACAGCTGTGAACTGAACTTTGAGAGGGCTCACCTGCACCCCGACTGAAAATCCTGAACTCATTCCAACACGCGATGTCTGTCGGGAAGCGCTAACTGAGAATGATTGCTCTGTGATTCTGCTGGCCGCTGAAATTGGAGTGAAGAAGTGAAGTGTCAATTCAAAATAAGAATGGCTAGAGGGAAACCTCTTTATTAATTCAAGCTCTATGGACTTTTAGAAGAAGTATAATGAAAGGAATTTCATCCATAGTGTTCTGATGAAATTCCAAACTCTGCAGTTATATTGGCTCTGAACTCCACCTGCAGTTTTAATACACAAAGCTGTTCTGCCTCAAGCTGTAGCCTGCTGTGCAGCTACGCTGCTCCGCGGCAAACGGGTGCTAGAGTTCATCCGAGAGGTAAAGGATCCTATAATGTGTATAACTTACACAGTGCTTTGTTGCATTTTTCTAAGCCCCTTCAGGATTCCTCAGGATAAAATACACAGCAGAAATCAGATACTATTTGAAGAGAGACTTTTTTACCAGCTTGGTTGATGAGTTAACTTTTTTAGAATGCTAAATTTTGACGCTTAATTGTGTATTTTTCTGAAAGTTAAATACACTGTAGATATGATCAGTATATACGTACATCAATCCAGTGTCCTGGAGCTTAGGGTGACTCTCCTTGTAAAAGCAGATCAGCAAAAAAAGTCTGATTGACTAGAGAATCTGTGCTGCTCATTAAGGAGCAATTGCCGAGTTCTGTTTGCTGCTCAGGTGTGTGTTAGCCCTGAAAGAATGTGCTCCTATTGCACAATCGTCTTGAATAAAAAGGCTTTGATTCTCCATTTGGGAAAAGGCAGTGAAAAAAGAGATAATCTGCAGTTGGGTGATGTCAAGCGTGTGCCATCTCTCAGTGTTTTTGTAAATGCAGGCTTTGCCCAGTATCTATCTTTCTGCAGGTCGTGGTGTAAGAGGGTTGATCTGTATGGTGGATGGCTGAGAGGTTATTTGGTGTTACTAGATTTTTACAGGTTTGTTTTTTTTTTTTTTAAGATTTCTGCTCAAGAAGCCAGTTTGTAATTTATAAGGTGCAGCAGAGTTAAGAGATTTGCATTACTTTTTTTTTAAGTGAGTGTTTGCTGTTCTGTGGGTAGGGATTTATGAATTGGACGCTACTCCTAACAGTGATGCACAGCACTTCCAACAGCTATAGCTGGAGTTTTGGCTTTATGCTGGATGTGAAACACTACAAACTGCATTAAATTCTTGTGTGCAACTCAAAAATTTTCCTGTTGCCCTCGACTGATAGTGGTTTACTCCATTATTCCAGCTCGCATGATAAGAGTGGCAATTTGAGTTCCCCATATATGATCACCTTTTTAAATATAAGTATTGATATTTTTAGTCATGAGACTGAGATCCCACTGCCCTAATGCCAGCATGTGTACTCTGGGTGATGACTCTTTCACCAAAATGAATGGGACAAAGTGCTTTTTACTGGACAGTGAAAGGAAAAAGCTTGGTCTGCCTGATCCTCACCAGCGCCTCAGTGATTTCCCCTCGTGTTGGATCGATGCTATAAAGTCTATGCTACAGGAGCATCTTTGAAATGGTTGTATTTAATTTGCATATCTGATTCTTGCACCAGCAATATCATATGATTAAGCTCTATTCTTACTGTTTATAGACCAAAACATTCATTCTTAGGCTAACATGTACACAAGGAAATGCTGAGAGCTTTATTTATTTATTTAATAAACTCCAAGCTGTAATCGAATGAGGAACCATTTGAAGTGACTGGAAGGCAACTGCTGCATTTAATCAGGACTATAATGTATGTTAGGTATTAATGCAAATCTCCCTCCTTCCTTAAAGTGTTCTGTTAATGCTTGTGTAAGAAACCACTCTGTGTGTTGGGGTGATAGGCTGCCAGGTTCACAGTGACGTTATTTTGAAATGTAGGGAGTTGGCCAACCAATGGGGTCCCTCTTGTGGAAGATCTGAATTTGAGTCAATTTATTTAATGACTGATTTCCTCTACAGATTCTTCCCTTCTGCGGTGATTCTAATACAGCCTAACACTGTTAATGGTTTAAATGGGAACAAGTGATTTTTCTGAGGACTACTAACAGTGTCTTTGCAGTCCTGGGAAGAATCTTGTGTATATCAAGGAGAAACATTCCTAGCTATTGTCATTATATTGAGATTTGCTGTGGCTGTTTGACTCCAGACCTGAGAGATATCACTGATTTCCTATTCCTAAACTGGTGGAGCAGGGAAAGTGGGTCTGTTTCTCCAGGAGAGGGTGTCCCATCACTGCAGGCCAGGAAAATCTTATGTGCTCAGGGCTTACGCGTACTTTGGTCTACTCTTTACCATGCTATCTCTCAGCCAAAACCAGCTTGGAGAAATGCAAAGAAAGTACATCTTGGGGAAAGAATATTGTATTTGAAAAGGTTGATGGAAAGGCTGTATGTATGGCTGTATGTAGGGCTGTATGTATGGCTCTTTCACTTAACTTTCAGGAGTATCCATACTGATGAGACCTGTTAATGAGCTTAGAATGTAGCTTGAATGCCCTGGGGGCAACTGCACCCATCACAATCCTTTTTTTCCTTTTCTGTTTATGTAACAATTTATTCTTTATGGTGGATTTCATGAGTTCTTGACCAAAATCTAACGCCTGACTTGTGAGCCATATTTCTGTCCTTGTCTGACTTTGTTTTCACAAAACAAGAACACACCAGGTGTGTTTTGTACAGAAAATACTATATAATACACACCTATGCTGTGAAGTGGCTTTATTTAATTTTAAGTTCCTTTTCAACATGAAAACAAAATGCCTTTTTTATTTTCTATCCTTAAACAGTGACTCATTATTCAAACACATGGCAGCTTTACTGAAAATTTGCATGAGGCTGTAGAAGTTAGTCTAGCTGATGGTTATGGAGGGAATGTGTGCAAAATTGATTAGGGACTTCAAGTCCTTTGCTATAGGTTCAGTTGTTATTGCTTTTCCAAAATCCTAGCAGCTAAAGAATGAGAAAAAGAATAAGCAGAGAGAGGATCGATAGCAGGAAAATTAACTTCTAATATAAAATGACAGGTTGGCAGTGGACATAATTAGCATGAATTGCAAATGCAGCAAAGACTGGGAACTGCAATTTGATGTCTGCGTTTTTGGTTTTTTTTTTTTTCCTTCCCCTGATTCTATATAATTCTGTTATAGAATGTCTGCTATGTACTACCACCATTTGGGTCACAGGAGCCTTAACATAATTGATATGATATTGCAAAAGTGCTCTCAGGATAGTCACAGGTGTCTCATGCCTCCTCAGTGGCAGTAGCAATTAATTTTTGCAGTAGGAAATGTTAATTGGGGAGGAATCTGTGTAAGTTCTATATCAAGAAAGTCTTCTGTACTTGATTGAGTCACCTCATAAGAACAGATAATCTCAAGACTTCTGTTCTTTGGTGCTCAGGTGTCATGGGAGTGAATTAAGTTGGTTTTGTTAGAACTGAATCGAAGCACTGGCCCTGACTCGGCTCATGAATTGTAGCTGCAGTCAAATCCAGACCTTCTGCTCCTTGGATTTAGAGGGATAGCTGATGGCAGTCTGTGTCGCCTTCAATTTCTATATTGTTGTATTTGGCAATTGTGTTTCTGTTTCATAGAGAAGCAATAAGAGTAATTGTCTAACCTAAAATAAAGATTAGAACTAGATATTCTAAGCATGAGGCTGTTTTACATCTGAAGCTTAAATGTTTAATAAGACGCACGGCTGAGAAATTCACCTTGCTGTGATATCACGTTCCTATGCTTGCATGTGTCCAGTGGAAAAGATGACATCTGAGGAAAACCAACCTGACATTTCCTAATGGGGCTTAGTACTGGTTTTCTGAGAATGACTTGCAGATCCTGTGAGTTACAATGATTCAGGTTTTCATTCGCAGCTAAAACAGACCCATCAATTTTAGTGCTACATCTTAGGAAAACTGATAATTCCCTCTCCCCCTGCCTGACTCTGGATGTGGAGTACAGCTCCTCTACTTGGACTTACTTTAATTTCTTTGGCTGGTGGAACTGCAAGATCATCTGCCATGAGAACCGCAGTGATGTTTCTTCCAGAGGTTCATTAGCACTCACTCAGCGAGGGTCCCCAACGTGCCTGTACCCTTTGGAAGGAGCAACATGCATGGAGACTGCATGTAGGTGTGTCGTACGTGTCTGTCAGCAGCATGAACCAACGTTTAACAGTTGTGGTTCTTCTCTATGAAAAACGAGTCTGAGGTGCCTTTGCTGCTTTATGTCACGCGCACTTTACAGCCCTAACAACACTCGAGGCACAGGAGGAGTGTCCACAGGCTCCTTTACTTGCTTGAACAATCTGGCATGAGACGGTGCTGGTGCGCTCACTCACGTCCAAAATTATGCTGATTGTTTTGCCAAGTTAGAGACACGAATGTCAAGAATTCCACCAGCCTAGAAAAGATAATAAAAGTATTTATGAATGTTACAGCTTTAATACCTCCACAGCCTGAAGTGATTTCTGCTTGTTCAGCTCTTTAAGAAAGAAAGGAAAAAAAAAAAAATTAAAAAAATCAGAACATATTACATACAAAAGAAATTAAGGAAGCCAGAAGCTATGCATTCAAAGAACTAACTAAAAATAAGAAGTACAGCTATGAACTTTAATATCCCACTGAGCATAGGAGAAGGTTTTTCTTGTTTGGGTACAGGAGTGTGTGCAGTTTGGCTGAAATGTAGTTCTCATTTTGCCCCACACAGTCCCTATGCCTGTGACTGCTATTTTTATTTCAGATGTGGGATTTTTAATTTCCTTATTTCTCTTTCATTCTCATCATAAGGGATGTATTGTACCTGTTCTCTGCATTCTGCATGTTTAATTCTCGGCTCTGACATGCGACAGCCCCAGGTTGAGCTGTGGCAGCTGGAAACTTGGTACGGTGTGCAGCCCCCAAGTCTGTGAAGGAAGTTGAGTCACAAAAATATAATTTTGGCTCTGTATTCTCAGCTGGTGCAGCAAGGATTGGATGTGAGAGTGCAAGTGCCCAGGTGTGAAACAGTCATGTCTAATCGTGGCAGTGCAGGTGGACATAAATCATAGAACAGAATCACAGAATGGTTTGGGTTGGAAGGGACCTTTAAAGCCTGTTATATATGTTCACCTGAATCGTGTTAATATACGTGGAATCTTTAATTATCCTGGGAAGAACAGGGTGATACGTACATAGTTCTGTATTTTGAAACTGTAGAGGTAACGTATAAGTTTTGTTTAAAGTTATAAATGTATTTGGGAGGTTTATTTAAGTTATTAAAATGCGCTTGGCAGGATTCACTCCTGCCTTAGTAGTTTGACGTAACTGAGGATTTTACCTGCTTAACAGCGCTGTTTGCGTAACAAGGACCCTTAACGGCTGAGCCAGAAAAAGGCGGGAAACCGAGCTGGGGGCTGGTGACCGGTGACCACGCGCACTAAACAACTCCAAGTGTGGGACCGGCCGCCTCGGTGCTCCTAGCCAATGAACACCCGTGTAGCGGCTAGTGACACTCTCTCAGCCAATCAGCACCTGCCACGACCGGTGCGAGTGACCAATGGAATGCAGGCCGTGAGCGCCAAAAAGGAGCCGGGTAGGGTGGGGGAGGGGGAGAGGTGATAAATACCGGAGCCGCGAACAAAGGGGGTGCGTCGTGGTGGGGCGGAGAGTGCGGGCGTAGCGGGCGCTGTCTGCTTGCTTCTATTCAGTAAATTGGAATTGGAATCCTGTTTTGGGGCTTGGATTCATTTATAACAATTTGGAGGCTCATCCAGGATGGTCTTAGTTCCCGAATTCTGACTTGATCCAGGAGGGGCACCCCACCGTTTTTTTGGTTTGGTTGGTGGCTCCTGGTCAGGTCGGGTAGGGACTGACACCATCCTGAACCCGAATAGAAGCAAACAAAGAATTTTATTTTAAAAATAATTTATAAGCTCCCGTGCCGGCTGTAGTAGTTCAGCGGAATCCGGTTCGAATTCAGTTCCGAAACCCGTAATTCTGCGTGCAAAGATCTGAACGAGGACGACGGAGTTGTCAGTGGAATCCGGTTCGATCCCGGTTCCGAAGCGTGAGTAAAGTCGTTCGGTTGGGTAATATTTGGTTACCTATGTGTGTCTGTGTCGATTGTGGGTGGTAATCAAGGGCTTTGGGAATTGCCATGATAAAATTCCACGGTTACCTGTGAGTGTAAGGGTGTGTGTGACGGAATGGAGCGATTATGGGCGGTAACCAGGGCTGTAGGAATTGCCACAGTAAAATTCCTAGATGGGTCAGACAAAATTGAAGACCAAGGACCAGGAGAAAGGGAGCAAATTACTAGATATACCGGTAGAAAGTTCATTGGGAATAATAATTAAAAATTGGGATGAAAGAAAAGGAAAAAGTAAATGAAAATTGATTTAATACTGTATGATTGAATGGCCAAAGGAACCTTTAACACCACGTGTCTTTTGGCCTGTTTTTGGATCCTTTGAAAACTGGATCTGCCAGGCTCTCTATATATGTATATTAACTGCTCTCTATATATGTATATTAACTGCTCTCTCTATATATATATTAACTCAAAGGAGCCTTTTGGTCGGGAGGAGAGCGATTATGCAGAATTATGGATCAGGACCTCACGTCCTTTTCCAGTCTCAATACTCACATTAAAAACAAACGAGAAGTTTGAGGAAGAAAAAGATAGAGATGAAAAGGGAAAAAAAAAAAAGATGATAAATGGGAACCACTGGATAATCTACCACCTCCATATTTTAACAGTCCACCTCTGGCGGCGGCTCCCCCCCTCTACCCCCAGCGACGCCAAATACAGTGGCTGGGACCGCACTTCTTAGAACACAATTTGTAGCTAAATCCAGGGGGAATATAAGAAGGACAGAGCCCTTGATAAAATTACTGATTGGTCCCCATGGGGAAGAAATTTTATTTTTATTTTTAGTATTTCAGTGGTGGGGGCAAAGGGAGAGCCTTTTAAAGTACCTATTTTGAAGGCATTCTTTCTTCTAGTGACATCAGCAAACGAAACATCTAAATTTTTACATCTGAATTATTTTGTGCAAGCAATTTCAACAGAAGATAAGGAACTTGAAGTGCATTGCTCATCTGCTGTTTTTTTTTAATATAGGTATCTTAAGTTCATATGAGCACTGGCCAGTGTACTGGCATAGACCTGTGACAATATTTTGCAGTTCCAAATTTGTGTTCGTCTTTCTTACATACCTATTTCTGTTCAGGTCAGTGGATGAAGCATGCAGTATTATTGTGTGATGTGTTTGTAAATTTAAGTAGCATGCTTAATACTGGTAAATATTACTGAGTTGTATGAGGGGCACGTGAAGTACTGGGAGATGTTATGAGGTCCTTTGTTTGTGTTCCTGTTTTCTGAGAATTATGAAATAAGAGGACACTAACATTCTGAGATCAAATGAGGGGTAAACAGAGATGTTTGAAGTCGGCTGTATCAGTCAGCGAGTATCTGTTGTTATATTAGCTACCTTCTCCATTGCTGACAATTCTATACTGTCAGATGCCAAAGCAACAGACCACTTTAGATAATGAAGATATAAAAAGACACCACACTCCCTGTGTGGATAAAATTCCTTAATTTTCACTATTAAGGTTTCTAGATGGCAAGAGTAGAGCAGAAGTACTTGTTTTTCTTGTTTGCTTTGTGGTGTTGTGTGCGTGTTTTTACTTGTGTGTATCTTTTATGTCCAGAATTTGTGCCTAGAAGACTTTTTCTTTAAGGACAAAAATAACATGGAAAGAAGAAACCTTATCTCCCCTATGGGGAGATATCTGTTAACAACAGATACTGCCATCCGGACTGCAGAGAAGGGGTGGACTCGCGTATCACGAGCTAAAGGGCCCGTTTCCAAGTGGTCCGTGACTTTGAGACCAGGGGAGACCAAATTAGTGCTACAACGGAAGTGAACCTGGACCAAGGCTGCGGACAACAGAATTTAACACCTCAATAAGCTGAGTAACTGGGGAAATTTCATAGTGGTAACTCCTGTAGCAATTTAAAAGAGTTTTTCTTTGTAAAGTAGCAAAGGTTAGTGTAAGGAAGTGTAAAATCTTTTGGGACGTAACATACAGGTTTTAAAGAAGCGATTAGAAAACTGCACAGAAATTACTCGACCCACTAAAGGAACCCCTGTGGTACACCGGAGGTAAGGAAGAGGGCAAGACCGGAATGGGAACCGGTGCTGCGGTTTAAGAAGTCTGCCAAGGGCTCCAACCCCTTTGGGCCGTGACTGCTGAGGACCGTGGCCCTAACTGGACCTCTTCCAACCGTGTTAGGGGGCAAGCTTCCTGACTCTGGTGATGACGGTGAGTAACTAGTCAGTGCCTAGTGACCGCAAGGAAGGGAAGAATAACCTCCCTGACGCTGGGCTACCACGCTGTTTATGACTGTAAGGGTCAGAAGCTGGGAAACTGTATTAATAACCAGACGCAGTATGCCTTATGAAAAACCCAAACTGGGAAGATTTTATGGGCGGTGATTGACTCATTATACCGGGGATATGTGAAGGATTATTAATAATTCCGTGTTTAATACCTTGCTTTACTTGGCTGATGCATCCAAAGATACACAGAAGATAGGTATGGGCTGTACCTATTGACTTAGAATCAAGGAAAGAAAGAAACCATTGAAAGTACAAAGGGGATCCTAAGTTAACATCAATCTAGCAAATATTAACAGGATTGAAAACAAAACCACGAATCAATATTAACAAAAAGAAAACGGGGGTTTGTTATATATGTTCTCCTGATTCGTGTTAATATACATGGAATCTTTAATTATCCTGGGAAGAACAGGGTGATATGGACACAGTTCTGTATTTTGAAAGTGGATAAGTTCTGTTTAAAGTTATAAACGTATTTGGGAGGTTTATTTAAGTTATTAAAAATGTGTTTGGCAGGAGTTAATTCACTCCTGCTGTAGTAGTTTGACATAATTAAGGATTTTACCTGCTTAACAGCGCCGTTTGCACACGAAGGACACTTGACAACGGAGCGAACAAAAGGCGGGAAACCGGGCTGGGGCTGGTGACCGCGGGCACGTAACCAACTCCAAGTGTGGGACCGCCCGCTCCGGTGCTCCTAGCCAATGAACACCCGTGTAGCGGCTAGTGACACGCTCTCAGCCAATCAGCACCTGCCACGACCGGTGCGAGTGACCAATGGAATGCAGGCTGTGAGCGCCAAAAAGAAGACAGGTACGGTGTGGGGGAGACCCGGAGAGGTGATAAATACCGCAGCGTGAGAAACGGGGGGCGGCTGGGGGGCGGAGACTGCCGGCGTGCCCAGCGCGTTCTGGAAGTCAGAACAGTAAAGCCATAGAGTGAGAAACTACGTGTTCCCTTCAAACAGTCTGGTTTTTGCTGTTTCTCCTGAAGGAGTTGCCATCTTGGAGAGAAAATTGTAGCTATGCCATTAAGACTCTACCAGAAGCTAGAGGGAAAAAATGATGGAAGTTTTGCTTCTTTTCAGAAGTGTGCTTTGTTAAATCACCCTTTGTTTTATTTGTCATGCTCATAGCCATGTAAGCAGTGGCTTGCGTGAGGAGAACTGGGAAATTGAATATTAATGTTCTTGGGTGTAGAGTGTAGACAGCAATGGAGCGTTTTGGCCAAGATGTTCTGGCACTTTTGAGAGGTCTGACTTTCAGAGAGAATAAAATATGAGTTTGTTAACAACCACTGAAAATGAGATGTCAGAAATATAGTGAAGAGTATGTGTACCAACTCGGGTTTAAATTTAGGATCCCAGTCCAGCAGTGTTAGCCCAACATGTGAATTAAATAACATAAGTATTTATTTTAAAATTCCTGTATTTGCAACTTGTAAGAGACCAAATTCTTTTGATCATCCACAGAAGATGCAGCTCTTGGAAAATATCCATGCTTACTTCTTTAAATATTTAACATGCCTTCTTTGCAAGGTGTAGCTTCAGACAGGTTGTTTGCTAAACAGAGCCTGAGGTCTGGATAGTTTTTATGTAGGTGGTGCTGATATGCCTGCTTAGCCATGCAGAGAGATAGCAATGTGATAGTTTGCTGTTTCCCAGAACCAGTTCCAAGCTCTTTTTGTTTGCCTGATTTTAGCCATTGGTCAGGGAAGAAGATTGGAAAAAGGAGAGTTAAAATATCAGCCTCTAATTAAAGCTGTTGGAGTTTTATTTCTAGCATAGTTTTGTACTTGCTGTGTATCCCAAGGTGTTGTAAGCAATGCTCTGCAGCATCCTGATGGTGTTCCACTGGGAGCCAGTGGAATGGTCGTGGACTTCTCTTTGGAAACACTGGCCACACTCTGTTTCTAGCACACTTTGCTGTCCAAGGTCTGTCTGGATAGGTCAAGTAAGGTGTGCCCCAGAAAAATGCTGTGGAAATGATGTATGTCAAAGGCTTGGATACTGCAGTGTTAAATCCTAAATAAAACTATATGTGTAACTAGGAAAGAACACAGGGTAATATACAGACTTGCTGCTATGAGGTATTTCTGAAGGCTAACTACATTTTGTGTTCTTCTCATTAATCAAAATTTCCATGGCCTCCTTTCATCTCCGTTATTCCGTCTGTCGCATGCAGCAATAGAAATCTGAAACTGCCTTTCAAACATAATCCTAGGAAAGCGTCCCCCCTTTAGCCTCTGCTGTGAAATACAGCGTAAAGGAACATTTTCAAAGAGACATCAGTTATAGAATACATGCAAAAAAAAAAAAATGCCATAGACCTTGTGGTGTGGGCTCGCAGACATCTGTTACTGCTATAAAGGGACGTGACGAGCCCAAGTGGGCAAAAGCTTTGGAGAAACACGGCTGGACTTTCTCTCATCATCTCCTCTTCCTGAAGAAAAGCACCAGCTTTATGTTAACAACAAACAGACAAGATCTATTACAACATAGTTAGGGTACTTAATTTTTTAAATAAACAAAATTCATAGTGTCCAACTCAGCGTGGATGTAAATAAAGGAGTTGAAATAAACAGTCCTGTCCCCTTCCACCCCTTCCTCCTGATGCTGTGCTGGTGGAAGATAGATCCTTGCTTCTATGCTTAGTTTAACTCATTTCAGTTATTTTGCGGGCTGTGAAAAATCCCTACTAGTCCCTGTTTGTCTCTCAGAAGGTTTATTAATTATTTCTCCATTTCTTATTGTATGCATTTGTTTGCTTCCTGTTTGGGTTTGAGCTTTCCAGCTCTACGCTGTGGCATTATACGTTAAAACCCAGTCATTTCTGTTGTTCAGATGTTGAACAGCATTAGGCAAGTGCAGGCTTCTAAAACGTTCAATCCAGAAAACTACAGATTATGGGCTCTTTCAAAACTGCTAATTATCAGTGAAAGCCGAGCCTTGTACCAACTTGCTCAAGTACTTTTAAGCCATTAACACATCATCATAATCTGGAAGGGAGAAAATAAACCACAAAAATAGTTTTTCTTGAACGTAACTTGATCTGGTTAATGACAATATGTTCTGAATGCTGTTTGTGTAGCTCTCATTATGATTGTGGCCTTAGAAAATTAGTTAATTAACAAGGCTACAGCAAAGCCTGTGTCACTGCTTTCATCATAAGCTGCAAGTATTTAAGAGGTCAAGAATGAATGGCAGAGTCAATGGAATCTCTTTGAACTCGTTTGCCCCTTACTTCTTCCATGATCTTTAAATCTGCATTCCATTACCTCCGAAACATTTCCTCAACATGACTGTATCGCAGCTAAGACACATATTCCTGCGTTCAAATAACCTCCGCTGCCCTCTCTTCCTCTCTGTGGCCTCCACTGCGTTCCACTTCAATGCATTCCAAGGTCTCCATGATGTGGCAGCTATTTGTGGAAGCGAAATCATGATAGTTCTTCCTTTGTGAAAATGACTGGCTGCTTGATTGTTTTCTGTCAGGTCTTTTCGTCTGTCTGTGGTCTTGATTTTCCACATTCATGGTATTCATGGGTTTATTTTTTCTCTATTCTTTATGTGGAAGAACTACCTTTAATTTCATTCTTCTATCTCACCAAATTCTGTTTGATTCAGTGAAACTGTTGACATAGGTGAAATAGAAGAAGAAAGACAGAAATTCCATCTGTTTTGGTCAGTGTTTGCAGTTTGATCTGCAATGTCCGTTTATCATACTCTTCTTCACCTGATGATAAGTCATTATGTAGTGTTGACATTACTTCTTTCTCCTTTTTTTCATGACCATGTGGTATTTTCCTTGATTTTTTTCGTGATGAATTTTTGTCTCCTGATAGTTTGAGGGAATTTTTTCTTTTCTACATTTAGGGATTGGAACCAAATGAATTTTCGATCTCTCTCTCTTGTGCTGTTCCTTAGTTGCCAGACTAAGACTGTGTTGTGTTTTTCAGCTGCTGCTCCTCCTCCTGTGTATTGTTACTCGATGGGCGTGGGCATTGCATTCCTTTCCTCCTTGGATTTTCATTTGCCCTCGGTCCTGTTTGTGCCGTCTTGTCTGCTGAATGTCTCCGCTTGCACTCCAGTGACGTCCCTACCTGCCCCTTTGAAAGATTCGACTCTATTTCAAGAACTCTTACACGTGTTTGTGTGTGGGGAGAATCCAACTCGCCTTTCCATGCCTTGCCTGACTGCTAACAGAGCAAGGCCTGAGCAGATAACCGAAGTTGTCCGTGTTGCTTCTGCTTTTTCATCATTTCCGTGGATTCTCGTTCTTGTAACATGTTTGTTACAAGCAGATTTTGCCTGTTAGTGCCATTAGTTAGGGTACTTGTGTGTGAACCTTGAGAGGGATCTCTGTGGAGTCTTACTGTATTTGTACTGAATTTTGTACAAATCTGTAATGTGTTTTTTTTAATGTATTTTGTGCTCGGCAAGATGTATTCCATTGTATTGCAGTCTGTGCAACTCCATAACATGAGCTCAGGGAGTGTTTCTTTATGACACTTCTGCTAAGAAAACAATAATACTTGAATTTTCCAGGGTCTTTCGTTCTCCTCAAAAGATCAGTTGCTGGATTTTGATTTATCCAACTTCCTTTTTAGCCCTTTAATACTGATGTTATTGGTAGAAAATATGAGTTCTTTTTCATCTTACTTAAACTAATTTTACACCTGTATATTCCCACTGGGATTGCTTTAATTTACTGTGAAGTGAATGAAATCAGAATTGGGACCACTGGATGAATAAAACATACTTGGATTTGGGGGAATGATTAGCTGTGAAAAGCTTCATGGTAGTTTTGAGGGTGAGATGCTGTACAATGACACGCTGTTTGGTACTCTGGGAGAGCCCGGGTTGCGGAGCCCGCGGGAGACGGGCGGTATAGCTCCGTAAAAATGAGAGAGGTGACAGAACAGCGAGTGAGAAGAGGGGGAGAGAGAGAATGTGAGGACGGATAGAAGAATGTGTAAATGGACTGATGAATGATGCAGCTGAATTAAAGAATGTGTGAGCTGATAAATGGGAGATTGGGCAAGCCAGCAGCAGAGCCAAGTGCATCTAGGGTATTAACAAACCTTCCAAGGTGCTAGAAAGAGGGAAAGAGGGTGAGGGGATATAAAGAGAATGATTTTGCCAGAGTAAATGATCTTTTTTTTTGCTGAAACTCATCAGTATTGCTGAAAACACGAAGGTACTACAATGATCGTTCATAAAGGCCTAGTTCTTGCAGGTGTTATTCTGGTGGGCAGCAGAGCTGTAAAGTTTGTTGTATTTTTAAAGCAAACTTTAGGCTGTGGATATTAAAACAACAAGAAGTTCAAACCTTTACTATAAGAATTCTCTTCTAAGAAAATTGTTTTTGAAAGATATTGACAAAAATCCTGTTCCTCCCTGTTGCATGTACTTGCTATCTCCATGGTTGGCCAAGAGTTTTGTGAAATACAACTACTTCCTCTTCACTTGTGCGTGAGTGCACACATCCACGCGTGCGCTGCTAGGAGACAGGCGAAGCTGATGAATGTCTCTATTGAGGACGCTGGAGAGCCTTCTGATATTTTTGTCTATTTTAATCTTCCTGGATTAATAGTCTTCAAAAGAATCCATGTTAAAGAGAGGCATGAATAAAGCTCCATGCTATTTTATTAAATTTTTCTCACTTGTCAGGATGTTAAATAGGCTTTGATCATTTCACCTAGAAACTGAAGCTGGCAATCAACAAATGTATGATCTCGTTTCAGAATAAGCATGGTGAACAAATGGTGCTCCAGGGAGATGTATGACTTGAATTATAGAAGTGCTGTGGAGGTCACACATGAGATGAGTTAGTGAAGGTGATTTGTTTTGCTGTAGTTCTTAATATGAAGTTTACTTCTAAGTAGAAAGTATGGAAGTTTTATTTTAATAAACTCTAAGTCTTCTTTCTAACTTATAAAAATGACTGGTATTGTCGTACCTTCTGTGACTTCTGAAAGCTGTCTGAAATAGCAGAAATAGATTAGAAAAAAGTCAGTGTTGGGACATGTACTTGCTGATGCGATGGGGCAAGGGGAAGACGTTAGAGGCACTCTGATTAATAGCCTGTACAGCCTCACTAGTCATGCAAACCACTGTGGTCATGCAGGATTAAAGGTCCTGGTGAGGTTAATAATGCTCCCAGGGCCTCACCCCATTTTTATCCAATCCGTTGACTGAGAAGGGTTTGTAAGGGGTCCACTGACACAATTGCAAGTCAATAGAGCGCTGAACTTTAGAGTTAAGTGATGGGGACAGAGCAGCGTGAAGGCAAACACGCCAAACTCTTGTTATCTATTTATTTTCTCAAAGAGAGGAAGCTAGTGGTATCTGTTGGACCTAGTTTAGGATTTTATACAAAATAAAACAGCAGAGAGATATGAATCTCATATTGTTTATTCTTGTTAATTCTTTTCTGAATATTTCTCTGTCACTTTTACTGGAGCTGGCATTTTATGCTTAGCAGTGTCAGTTACTGAGAGCTTCAGAATGAGCTGGTGAGACTTTCACCCTTCTTCTGATCACTTAAAGCTGGGTAAGCCGCCTGTAATCCATAGTTAGAAGTTTTAATGGTTGGTGGTGGGGTATTTAGTCAAGTGTTCCAGAGAAGACCACAGTGTAATTGTTGTCTGAGAAGCTCTTTACAGATTCTAAGCACAAGTAGTGCACTGATGTTACTATTTGAGGGCAAAGCTCTGCAGAAATCTTGAGAAACTCTGCAGGTTGTATGTAGAATAACCTAAGGAAACCAGTGACTCAAGGCTGGTTATGCCACATATTATAGCTCAAGGTAAATTAGGACATCAATTGGAGTGCTCTGCTGCTGGGAACAGCCAACTTGGCAGATATCCCTCCTTCCAGAAGGTGTGGTAGGCTCATCAATAAACTTTACCACACAAAGTCTCCCAACTTTGGTGGCATCTAGCCTTGCTCACCAGGACTCTATCTTCTGGACTGTTGTAATATACCGTCCTTTCTCTCTTCCCCCTGCAGCCTAATATCTTCGAGTCCTCTCTAAAGGCAGGTTAATTAGTGTTGCACTGCAGACACATGAGCTCCTGTAGAGCTGAAGCGTGTATCCACGGAGTAGCATTTTGCTGTGTCCTTATTCCCTTTCAGGCATGGCACTTGAGCTTTGGGTCAGCTCGATTCCAGCCAAGCCAACAGTCAAATAAATTATCACGAGAACAGCCTAATTGTCTGTTAGGAACTGTGTATTTCTGTTCTGGACTCTGTGCAATACTTTGTTAATCTTGTTTATGTTAGATTTTGCCAATAAGGCATCCTTTAAGCTAACACTGAGGACTAGCTATACTGCTCCCCACCAAGACAGACGTAAAACCAGCTCATTTGGTAGGCCTGTGTTTCTTCTGCACACCTGCAAAGCAGGGCAGTAGTCAGTAGCTAAAAAAATTATGATGGATAGCAGCAATTATAAACCAATAATATACGGGAAACAGAAAAGATTGCAAAGAATTTCCTGCCATATGCATTTAGGAGGCATCTGGACTACATCTGGGAAAGCACACGCTCAGGGAACGGCGGCTTGCTGGAGGTGCATGTCTGTGCTATCAAGAATGATGATAAAATGGTGCTGTTGGTGTTTACTTCTTTGTGCGTTGAGGAGAGGGAAGGAATGCTCAATACGAAGCATTTCTCCAAACAGATGGAGTACAATACAACGTTAATTGACTGAGAAGTGGGGGAGATCACCTTGTGAGCTGTTTGCTCGCTTGATTGCTTAATCATATTCAAGATGATGGATAACATTCCTGAGCAAGTATGGTACTGGGATTGCTATTAGCATAAGTGGTGACACGTAAATATGACCGACCTCAACATTTGCATGTTGGCTGATTTGCCATAGGGGACGCGCTGATGTGTAGGAATGCATTTTGCTAATGAGTCATTAAAAAAGAGGAGGAATGGAGCCCAGCTGAAAGGTGTGCCCGCTGATACCCCAGAGCAGAGTAATTTCTAAAAAAGGTTTGGATGTCTGCTGGGAAAATTGCAGAAGGAAGGAAAAAATGATTTCTTGCAGAGTATTTTCTAATGTGTGGAAAGTTTTTAGGCAGTTTTTTTTTTTTGGTTGTGTGGGTTTCTTTTTGTTGATGATTTTTTTTTCTTTTTCTTTTTCTTCTTTCTTCCCCTGATGAAATGAAAACTGTTCTTTAAGGTGGCTGAGCTGGTTTTCTTAAGAGCTACTGAAATGTCTGGGTCAACTAGTCTCCTTAGTTTATATCACCATTCTCATAAAGGTTGAAACAACTGATAGTTGTCTGTGAGGATGTTTAAAAAGATTAAAAATAAATAAATCAAGTCAGGGTTCCTAATACTACTGAAATCAATTCAGACAAGCTCCGTTTCCACTAGAGGGCAGTGGTGTTTTATCCTGACCCACTTCTACTATCTGTCAAAAGAGGAAGCTTCAAAGTCACTTGAAGCTAGACTTCTAGTAAGATTTTCAAAAGCTTCAGGGCACCTGACTTCTGGTTGCCTTGAGGGTCATGGTATGGTGCTTCTCTTACAGCCTTTAAAGTTCTGACCTTCCCCTAATAAATTTGACTGCATGAGTAGGGTAGTGGGACAATCACCACTTGGCTGGTGTCTTTTACACAGGCCCTAGGCTGAGCTTTTGTCTGTGAAAAGCTTGTCTATTCTGCAGGTTACTGCAAAATAGGTTACTGTTTGATCTTCTGGGGATTGCTGTTACTCACATTTTCTTTTGTGTGTGTATAACTACACAAAGACGGATGCAAAGAATAAAATGCTTGTTTGAAAGCAAATTTATTTCATTGGAGATGAGCAATAATAGGTGTCTGATGGCTGTGTCGTGTGTCAGGGTATTCCAGAGCTTCAGACGTACCTTGTGGGAGTCTAAAATACATGTGTGAAATTGGGGGAAAAACGCTGCGTGCTGCAGTTGGTCCCTACCTGTTAAGAAATGGCAGTGACTGCACAGCACGAATCAACTGCTGGATCCTTTAATAACTGAGATATTATGTCAACACTAATTATATCCAATCCTTTCTACTCTAAGTGACCATCCCTGGAAGGGATTTAGAATAATTATGGACCCAAAAACCATTTGGAAGCTGAAATTGAAAGACTTTGTACTGTAAGAGTCAGCTCCCTGCGGACTTGACGCTGTCTGTTTCTAAAGACTGAACAGGAGGGTGGCGACTGCGGATGCCGCAGACTGCGTGTCTGATGCATCCCAGTTCCCAGTGGACTTTCTGCAGAGGCATCTGCAGATTCCAGGGGAAAACAGGATTCTCCCACAGATGTAATCTGCTCCTCTTGCCATAAAAAAGAAGGTGGCTGGCTATATTTAAACACAGAGCTCAAGGGTACATCATACCTGGTAACACTTTCCATAGGGCCCAGAAAATTACACAAAAGAGGAGGAATCATCGCTAAAAATAAATGCAAATATTATTAAAAAATAAAACTTTCTGATTAAAATTATCAGCACAACGGGATATGCATAGTCACCCAGTGAGCAGATGACTTATTGTCACTGTAAGTGGAAGCATTGCCTCAGTATACAGTACTACAATAGAATTATTTTTTTTCCCATTCGTAGCACAGGCCTGCTGATTCTTGTGTACTGGGGAGAGAGGCTCTGTACAGATTTGCTTTCAAGTGAAATAAACAATTAAAGAAAAGAGTGATGTTGATATTTCATTATTTCCTTTTAAGGCTTTCCAATTTTGATTGTGTTTGTGGTGTGGTTCTCCCCCCTCTTTATGACCACATTCTGGTGTCTTTCAGTTGTTGGCCAGGTACAAGAGCTGGTGTAACTGGTTAGTGCAGTCTTCTCCCAGTGTCTCAGGTTGTTCTGTGTAAGCCCCATCCATACATTGCTATAGGCAAGACCTGGCACAAATGTAGTAGGTGGCAGTGCCATCAAGTGGGCTGAAAACCTGGAAACTACACATGGACAACACCTGGTTGTTTATTCACTGTATTTTACGGCAGCTTAACAACTACCAGTCACACTGAACTTGGCAAACAAAAGAATTGCTTATTAATGCTTCTATATCTTGGTCCTAAACATCCTTTAGTGGTTTGCAAGATCAGATGTACTCTATGTCTGAGCTACATAGTAAGAGGTGATATTTTCATCTTGCTGAGATAACTTAATAAAAAGAAACCAAACAACAAAACAGAGTAATATTCCGTATGACTTTGTGTGTGCCCGTCTATCAAGGGTTTTCTTCACCTTCACATAACTGCCTTATGGAGGGATTCACAAAGAGGGAAGAGTATGTGTGGGTTTCTGTGTTGTTGGGAGACTGAACTGTAAGAGTTAAAATTGGACCTTTTGGAAGAATTCCAGCTCTGATTCGTAACAGTTGGTTAATCACTGGTTGTGGAGTCTCTGATACATCTGTAGACAATATTTAATGGAGTTCACTTGTGAAACTTGTGTGAAAAAGTTGACATTTGGTGGAAGCATCCAGAAAATGAATGTTCCTCAAGAATGTTTGTGAGGGCGATTTCTGTTTGCTGGTTGGATCTCACATTAAAAAGTAGCTGCTTCATATATTAATATGCGTATCTTGTCGGGAAGAAAGCTGAAAAATGTACTTTGATCCTAGAGTGAGACTTGAGGGCGATGCATGTAATTACAGTGCTTTAAATAAGCTCTAAAAAAGTGGATTTTTTTCTTTTTTTTTTTTTCCTTCCCTCCCCCTTTTATTCTACTTTATAGCTATTTTAAAAATTAACATCTACCTTTGAGAAAGTTTAATTAGAATTACAGTTTTGAACACACAAAGCTGATGAGATTCCAAATGCAGATGATCCCCTGAAATGAGGGAGGCTAGCAGCATAAACCAGAAAAGGAACATTTGAACACTGTCAAGACACCCCCACCCAATTCATTCTCGCAACATAAAGGCAATAAGAAGTAAATCTTCCATGCTCTTCAGTCATTACTGTAATGGGGCCTCTCACAGAAAGCTGTTAAAATTTGAACAACCTAAGTGACACTAAAAATTGTGAAATGTTTTAACATGCTTTTTCAAAGGGTGGAGTGGTGGTGTAATCTGTGAATATTTAACATGTTGCTTTTTTTATATCTTTTTGAAGGCTTGAAGGAGAAAAAATATGAATTAAATTTTTTTGTTGTTACTAAAAGGTAATTCCATGTATTCTCAGCCGTCTTCACACAAGCATGTCTGCGGAACACAGAGAACAGGGAGTGGGAATAGAAAGGCAACATTATTTTTGCTTTTGCTTAGTTCCACAACTTCAAGCAAATCCCATGTCCTTGTCTCTAGGCTTTAGTTTTTCTTTTCTTACCCCCTACAAGTTGTGCAGGGTCTCTTTCACATGGTGCTTGTATTTGTTACTGTGTTTGTTAGTATATTGACCCAACAGAACGGATTGCCCGTTACCCGGGAGATCTCTAGATGAACTTTAATTCCAGTAATAACATCCCGGTTGCAGTGATTTCCCCCCCCTGCCCCCAAGTCAGTATTAGGAGGTTCTTAAGGCCTGATCTTCCATAAGGGATTACTGTTGAATTTTGTTCTCTCTCAGATTTAACCCTCGCAATAAGATATGCATGTTATACCCATTTTTCCAAATCAAAAAGCCAAGTTTCAATGTTTAAAGGGTTTTTTTGTTACAATTGAATTTCACAAAAGTTTAAAGCATCAAAACAAGTCACAACAAAGATTTTTTTTTATTTTTTTTTTTTCCCCTCTCATGTTTTGGTTCGCTCTGTCTTTAACTGTGGTGGTGGTAGAAATGCAAACCTGTGTGACAATAAGTGAGCTGCAGTATGATTCAATGAATTATCAAATAAACCTCTCGTAGTAGGTGGAAGGTTGTTTAGCGTTACAAGAGAAGTGGCTTGTTTCTTGGTGGTTTCCTACTCGCTGGTAGTGTGGTGTTGCAGGCTGTCCCAGTACAGAGTCCTCTCTGGTAGAGGTAAGCCTTGAGGTGCTTTTTAAGCAATGTGTGGCTTTGATGTAGTCTTGCAGCTCTCTTCCAGCAGCTAGTTTCTCATCATGCTTTCCCCAATTCTTCTTTCCTACATGTTGAGGACACGGTTCATCCTCCATGCTCTGCTCCCTGTTGGATTCATTGCTCATTCCTGTTGCGTTTCTGAATGACATTTACTGGTGTTTCCCCTCCGTGCCGCAGTGGTATTTTTCTGTCGCAGTATTTCTGTGGGATTCTGTTGGTTTGTTTTCATGAAGGCCGAGGAGGCTGTTTCTGCTGCCATTAGCAGTTCTGCGTTATGGGACATATTGTGAGGAGCCCAGCCCCAACCTAAAGAGTACGGTCACTCCAATAGGCAAACCTAGCAACAGGTTTTCAGGTCAGGAAGGACAAAATACAGTAATACTGTATTTTCTAAGTCTACTGCTGTCTTAAATCTTCCATGGTATTGATTTCCTATCAGTAGGAAATATCTTTCTACATTGATGGACTAAAGTGGTGCTGTCCATGAAAGCCTGGCCTTTTTGAAGCCTGTGCAAAACCCTGTTCTGATCTTGGTGAATCCGGGCTATCTCCCTATTTTTAATCGGGAATTATATTAGAATAAGCATGTTTTACACTCCTGTCTTGTACTGCTGGTGTTCCAGTCCAGACCGTCCTCTCTGCTCGTACGAGGAAGAGAACTTTAGAGCTCTCACTTGGGTTTCAGAGCCTCCGTGGGATGACACCAGCCACGCCTTCAGCCGCGCAGCCAGCTGAGCAGACTGGAGCTGTGATGCGTTTTTCAAGGAATGTGTAAACAGAACCAGCGGGTAGCTATGCAGTGTTTTTTTTGTGGTCTGTCATGAAATCGTAAGGAGCTCTACTGCTTTGCTCTGACCCTGCAGAAGTCTCAGAGCCTGGGCCAAGAAGATGTCTTGAAGCCGTAGTTAATGTGGTAACATAAGGGTTTGAACCAAAACAAAGCTGAAGATACAATCGGTGAGGAATGTTCAGTGTGGATAGTGGCTTGCAGTTGATGAGATCAGAAGGGCCTGATGTTTCTGCCTGTTAAAAATCTTTTTAGCAAAACACGCATTCTTCAAGCAGATGTTCCCATGCAACAACCATGAGAAATGTCACAGATTTTATAACTTTAAGACTACTCTTTCTCTTCTTTCTTCGAAAGTGCTAAAGCAGAACTTGGACCATTCTGTTTTCTTTTGAGGCTCTGGTTTTGATTGTTTTTCCCTGAAGCCAAGATGTTTAGTGGAGATGTTGCCAGCTGTTTGGTTTAGCCTAACCCCCACTGGTTTCCCCGCACAGAGAGGAACGGCTGTAGAGGGCTCGCTCTCTGGTTGCTCTTGTAAGATGCTGAACAAATTGCTACCTGAGCTTTGAACTTGGTGTTGATCTGAAGTGGTAACCGTGAGCTCCAACATTTTTTCAGAATGCGTTTGAACATGAATGTGGCTCAGGAAGTTGCCTAATTGCTGTATGGGCCAGTGGAGCTTTACTTTTGACCTCCCTAGGAAAAAAAAAGTGTGGACACCACATGTAAGCCACTCTGACAGAGGTGTTTGTTTTGTTTGTTAAGAAACACATGGCTTCACTGCAGTCATCTGCTATGCCATGGTCTTAGTAGATATTGTTTGAAGACTCTTTGCTTCTGCCTGCTCCTAGACCTGCTCTATCTCAACTGAAGGAGCATTTTTTTGCATCTGCTTGCTAACATTCAATAGGTTTTTGTTGCTCTAAGGTGAAATCTGCCACTGCATGGAAGCCCCTGATTTGTAATTCACTCCACTACTTTCCTGTCTAATTCTCTTCTCCTCGTGCATTGCTGTGGTAGGACATGGAAACCCCTCCTTCTTCAACATGTTTGAGACTCTGCATCTTGTGCATTTGTCAGGTGATGCAGGATTTTTCAGCCATTTATTGGATTAAAATATACAGGGGGTTTTGTATGCTGTGTGCTTTGTTGTTGCTGGTTTTGTTTTGTGAAATCAGCAGTGATTTCCTAGTCCCAGCAAGTTGGAATAATTACAACAGCGTTTCCAGAAACCTGTCCTACCCACAGCACTGCACAAACGAGTTCTTTTATCTGAACAGTCCGGTAGCAAACATCCAAATATCCTTTGGATATCTTCAGGTCATATTGTGAAACCACAGTGGAATCCCCAGGATAAAGTTTTATCCAGCGTAAGTCTGGCTTTTATCTGAAAGCCACAACCAGTGATTGGGATACGTGGCCTTTGGCTGGGCAAGCGCAGGGTTTCTAGCACTTTTTTTAGGAGTGTACCAGGGCTGCAGTTACACCCTCATGCTACAGGGGTTGCAAGGAATAATACTCCTTCTTCCCTCACCAGCATCAGCTCTGACGAGTCTTGCCATCTGAATGTATGAGAAGAAACGGATCCTAGGATTTATGCTCAGGTGAAATTTAGACAGTTTTCTTCTCCCTGTTCCCCCCATCTTAAATATATTGTGATCAGCACTGGTTTTCCTTTAGTGACCAGGTATGCCAGGCATATTAATTTCTGATACCTCTGTACATGCCTTGATTTATGTCATTGTCCTGAAATCAACCTGGAATGCTCCTGATGGGACATTGTCCTCCAAAAAATCCTGATGAAGAGTCAGTCAATAGCCAAGTGTGAAGAAGTGAGGCTGGACCAGAGATTTTCAGAAGGTATTTTGCTGTTGCTGGGAATGATGACAGGGCTAGAAAACAAAGCCAGAAGTGTCAGCTGCATCTGTAAGCCTATGTAATCACAGTATTCTCGTCCCAGCTACAGAATTACTGAATATTTTTGAACTTATTTGAAAGAATGATGATATAAGGAAGTAAAAGGCAATAGAAATATAATGTATGCAACGGAACCTGTGTAATGTGTGAGAGAGGCCTTATGCAGAGCTGGTGGACGAGAGGCTCAACATGAGCCGGCAATGCGTCCTCGGGGCCCAGAAGGCCAACGGCATCCTGGGCTGCATCAAGAAGAGCGTGGCCAGCAGGTCGAGGGAGGGGATTCTGCCCCTCTGCTCTGCCCTGGTGAGACCCCACCTGGAGTACTGCGTCCAGTTCTGGAGTCCCCAACATAAGAAGGACATGGACCAGTTGGAGAGGGTCCAGAGGAGGGCCACGAAGATGATCAGAGGGCTGGAGCACCTCTCCTATGAGGACAGGCTGAGAGAGCTGGGGCTGTTCAGCCTGGAGAAGAGGAGGCTCCGGGGAGAGCTGATAGCGGTCTTCCAGTACCTCAAGGGGGCCTACAGGAAGGATGGGGACAGGCTGTTCAGTAGGGCCTGTTGTGACAGGACAAGGGGTAATGGGTTTAAATTAGAAGGAGGGAGGTTTAGATTAGATATTAGAAAAAAGTTTTTCACAATGAGAGTTGTAGAGCACTGGAACAGGTTGCCCAGAGAGGCGGTGGATGCCCCATCCCTGGAAATGTTCAAGGCCAGGCTGGATGGGGCTCTGAGCAACCTGATCTGGTTGGAGATGTCCCTGCTCCTTGCAGGGGGGTTGGACTAGATGACCTTTGAAGGTCCCTTCCAACTCTAACCATTCTATGATTCTATGATTCTTTGATACTGGTGTCCAACCTCTCTAACGGTTAATAAAACTTTGAGAAAAAAATCTTGTGATTTGGAAGTTTGGGAGGGTCTTGCTTCAGTTTTGTTGCAAAATTCTGTGGGTTTTTTTGTGTTTGAGGCAAACAGGCATTCATTTCTGGAGAGCCTGCATGCATCTGATAGCACAGTGCTCCATTTACCAGGCTCCTAGAGCCAACTGGAGCATCTTAGGTCGCAGCTGTTGGTTACCGGTGATCAGTGCTCAGAGATTTCTTCACAAAAGTAATTGCTACTGAAGTACTGGTAGTTACTGCGGGATTCAGGTGCTCGGCTGGTGTTTGCATGCAGGCTGTTGTGCCTGCCTGTGCGTGGCTCAGACAGCTGGATCCCGAGCGGATGCTGCGGAATAAACCGGCATGCCCAAAGCGTGAAAGAGCTGTTAATGCAAGCAAGGTGCAGGCAAAACAGCTCCTGTGAACTGCAGAGCTGATGAAACTTGGTTTTCTCAAGATTTATATCCTGTGTGGGACCACCAATATCTAACAGTGGGCCACGATCTCTTTTGCAGTCTTTTTCTCCCCAGAACATGAAATCTCTCTCTCATTCCAGCTGTTCTTGGACGTAATTTTAAGAAATTAATGTTATTTGGATTCTCTTTTTGTCAAACTGTGAACTGGCCAATAAGCTCAACACTTGTTAGTGAAGAGAAACGTAGACAAGTATATCTGGAATATCATCATAGAAATCTTTATTTTATTTTTTTTTTTAAGGAAAACAGGCCAAGAATCATTTGCACTTTCAATGAACCAGAACTGTTTGATGCAGGAACGCTTGCAATGGGATCTGCCTTGGATGTTGTTAGGAATGAAAGTGTCAGGAGGAGGTGGAAATACAGGAACTCAAAACAGAAGGAAAAGAGCCCCATGTATTACTTACTGCCTGTAGCTGTCAGTTCCACAAAGTCACTAATTTTTATTCATGGCTGTGTATTACATTATTACAAAGAGCACAATTATGTGGAAGGTGATTTGAGATTAGACTTGCTTTTCTGAATTGCCTGCAATTAAGACATAATGCAGGGCACGTTTCTGCAGGGTAAATTGGTGCTTGCTTCTGTGTTTGGTTTGTGTTTTTACAGAATACTGAGCTGTGGCAATCAGTTTAAGGATATTCTGTTTCGGGAAGTAACTCAGAAGTACGTTTTCATGCATACTTTTTTACCCCTATCTTCGTCCTGTCCCTTCAGACTTTGTGAAATATATATTTATGTATATGCATGTAGCTAAAAACCTCTTTTATGCCATTGACAGCAAATGAAAGTCTAATTTTGGTTATGAAACTTCTTTCATGGAAGAAAACACCTTCAGGTGAACTAATCTTATCAGTCAGCAAAAGCTCACGGCAGACCCCAAAGGCATTATGCTAACATGGCAGTACAGCTCTAAAATGACCAAACCTTTTGATTTGAGAGTATTATTTTCCCCCGTCATCCAAACAAACAGTAATAATGAAAGACTGAAGTGATCAGTTTGGGGTTGGGTTTTTTTTTTGTGTGTGTGTGCATTCAAACATTGCCGGGCGTGTTTCTGAAATTCCCACACAAACAGCAAAATGAAATTGCTAATGAAAATGAGATTGCTAATATTGGCCAAGACCAATAACTTCTATGAAGATAATTCAGTTCTAGGAGGTAGAAAATAGGAGATCCTTTTGGTGTTTTTTTTTTTTTTTTTTCCTGTGATGATTTCTCAGAGCCTTTGTGTTTGTTTTGAGGGTTTTCTTGTTTGTTTTCCTTTCTGCAATAGTAACAGAAACTTCACCTATTTCACTGTGTTGGTGTTTGCTTTGAGTGCTGACCGTGCTTTCTGTGAGTGATGACCTTATTCATAGGGTTTTATTTCCAATCTAATGGTAACACGTGCTTGAGTAGCACTTCTTTTGGGTTAAATCTACTCCCCCTTCTCCCCTCTGATTGTTTTTTAACTTGTGTCTTTTAATTTTCAATTAAGAATTCTTTAGAGACTAAAGACCTGGCCTAAAGCCAGTTTAAAGCCATTGAAAGTCTTTTCATTGACTGCAGCGGGCTTTGGATCAGACACTAAGTGTATTAAGAAATATTTATTAGTGGGTTATATGTATAGTGCAGCCATCTAACACAGTAAAACCAGTAGGCACCTGGTCCAAACGAGATGGAAATCTGCATTACCAGCCAAAGACAGGATCAGCTGGTTGCAGGAAATATTTTTTACTTTTGTGATATATCCTTAGAGAAACCTTTTCTTGTTAAATGTCAAGGTAGCCCAGTAAATATCAAAACGTCATATTGGCAGTTTAATTATCTTGGCACAACAGGGCTGTTATCCACAGGTACCCATCACAGGAACCTATTGAAAGGAGCCACTTGTGCCTGCATCAAACCATTTGCTATAATACGGTGGTGGGTAACGCTTAAATTACTACCTGTCACAAGACAAAACCCGTTAAACCCCTTGTAAATCAAACGGTAAATGACAATAACAGGTTTAGGTGTTGTGGGAAAGATATGTTAATCTACAGCATGATGGAACCTTTTATTTGTAAGTTTTACGAAACAACAAATGTATAAGAGATAAAGGTTTTAAGGAAAGCATACTGGTTACCAGCTCTTCAGGTGTCTCTAGGTTTTTGGTAAGAAGCCTGTCATTCTGAGCACGATTCGCTAGATGGCAGAAGAAGATAACCTTGCTCAGACAGGTGCTGAGGGAATAGGGCAATTTCTAGAGATTGAAACAAAAAACCGGAGTTACAGCGAAATTGAATAATTTGCGAGAAGAGAAAGAAGAAATGGAAAAAGAGAGAGAAAGTTTGTTTCCCCTTGGTAAAAAAAAAAAAAAAAATTAACAAATTTAGATTCTTAAACTGCCATTTTAACAAGTACAATACAGTAATGGCTAAATTGCAGGCGCCAGAGTGTGGAAAAGTGGAGTCTTTATTTCTGAGAGACAATGGAGCACTTTATAAAGCAAATAGCTTGACAGTAATTCCTCCTTGTCTGTTTTTAGTTGAAGACCCATATGTTTGAATAAGAACTTTCTTCATTGTCTCTCGCAGCTCCTCTTCATATAACTCATTGTACTCATAACCTTAAAGCTCTGGTGGAAGAAAATGGAGCATGAGAAAGAGATGAAAATGGCCCTTGGGTCATATTTTTATTGCAGCAACACTAGTGTTAATCCAGAGTAAGTGTGAGGAGACTCTGTGCCGTTCTGTAATGCAGTTAGTTCCCTTGTCAATAGAGGATCATTTTCTGTAGTCAATTTTCTAGCCATTTGTCTAGCATAGTTTAAATGCCACTAAACAGCTCGCTTTCTGGCACTTCCTCTGGCAGACTAGCCTACAGAGAAAGAAAATGTCTGTGACATCTGTGACCGCTCCAGGATCAAGTACTAGCAGAATGTGCTTTCTACAAAACACGTTTTCTCCCCTCAGCCCACGACCGTACTGTTGCATCTGCATCCCACTCTTCACCTTGTTAGCTGCACTGCGGAGAGGAATGCAACTGTCCAAGCAGCAAATAGCTTAATTGTGTCAGTATCGCAGAACATACCAGACTGGAACGGTGATATTCCGCTGTAAGTGCCTTTGGCCTTTGGTTTTTTTTTTTAAATTGAAAAATTAACTACTTCCCAAGATTTCAGTAGAAATCCTGAATAAGTTTTTTTCTGCGCTCTAAAATGTGATCTGTTGCAGTCCAGTCTGATTCCAGATAATAAAAGTGGGCAGAAAATTAGAGAGGATTTTCTCTCATAAAAAGTCTAAAAGTGGTGCGACTGAGATAGAAAAGACACCAGTTCAACAGCAAGATAGGAAGCTGTATCAGTCAAACTGTATTTATGTCCTGTGAAATTCTTGGGCCAATAACCTACTTCAGTAGCCTTGTGTTCCTGGAACATCTGTGTATAAGGTGGAATCTGGGAAGCTGCATAGGAGATATAAATTCTTCATTCCCACAAAAATGAAAAGGGACTCAGGTATTACCATTCTTTATCAAATACTTTCAAAAGTTGCCTGTAACATGGAGTTTCACCCTGTTTCTGAATGCTTCTATTCCAGCTGGAAGTGTGACATTTATAGTTTGGATTTATTTATTTATTTTTTTTACAGGTAAACAATATGGTAAGAAAGGAAAAAAAAAACCAAAAATCACAATTTCCAAGTAGGCTTTATCTATGTATAGCTGTAGAATACCATTCTGTTTGTCAAAGTCTCCTTTGTCTTCATACGCTAATACTACCACATCATTTACATGGAAAAAGCAGGAGATTTGCATATAAATTGCTATTTTTCATAATACACTCAATTCTTCTGGGCCAGACATAAACCACAGATTTAAACCATAGCAGGAAAGCAAGCAAGCGGTTCAAAGAAAAAGATTCTACATTCTGAAAGAACAACGTAATTTTAAAATAACAGTTGAAGTAAATAGCGTTGGAGACGTTTTCTTCCCAACTGGCTTCTAACTGTTTTTATAGTTTAACCTGTCTGGTTTGAATTCCTGAGGGACTAAGCTACCAGGAGGATTGTACTGAGGGCTGACGGATGTAGCTACATCCTTCCACTGCCTAAACCAGCCTTTTCCATTCTAGTGATTCATAGATGTTCTCAGTTTTGCAATGGCAAATAATTACATTTTCTAATTCAGTTTCTGGATAAATGTTCGTAATACCTCGCAAACCTGTTAGTCTACTGTAAGAGGAAGTCTAGGCATTGGTGCAGATCTGTTTTTATGGGTTGTAACTTCTGAAAAGAGAATTGAAACTGAAATGTTGGGAGACCTGGGGTTTTTATCACTTAAGAAAAATGTGAATGGGTGGAGCTGGATGACATCCTGGAGTAAAGATAAACCACCTGTGACACACCACACACTCCCCTGCAAGGGTGGCCAAGAGGAATGTCGTGGCAGGAATGTCCTCAACACTTAGGAGTAGCCATAGCTACAGTTTTTATTTGGCTATCAAATGCATGGAGAAAACAGTGTAAAAGTCATAAATGCCCCAGAATAATCCAGTTCTGTGAGTGATGAAAAACTTTTGTTAGTCATTTGAGACAATTTGATGAGGAAACAGCAATCCAGTCCTGAGTTTGAAAGGTGGCTTTCTATTGAGGGGGCAAGAGATTTGTAAATGTCCTAGTAGTCTCTTGCATTGTGCTAATGGGGTGGTGGGATTTTAGCATGCCAGCTCTCCTGCAAAGCAAACGAGTGTAAAATTTGTCACCAACATGAGGAGTAGACTTGGAGGTGAGTTGAAGCAGAAAAGAAAAACTAGAACACTTCTGAAGTTAAACTTTGCAGGTCACATTTGAATTTCAAATACCAAGATTGTACTTAAGCCATGGGCTTAATGTCCTAAGAAAAATGTGTTGCAGACTGAAAGGAGAGTTCCTCATCTACATGTACTTCATGTTTATTTATAGTCAAATGGTTAAGTGGGAGTCAGAATCTGGGTTCAGAATATTGACCCTGTATGTTATTGTTTAGGACTAGACATGTTTCAGCAAGTTATTCCATTTATTTAGATACGTAGCTTCAAGGACAATTTTTAACAGAGTTATTAGAATACAGTTGGAAGTACTAAAAATAGATCCAGTGCTGTGGTGGGAACAATTTTGGTGTACGATAATTGACAGAAGCTATAGGAGAAACTATATGGAGTATTTGTTAAAAAATGTGCTGTTACGTGAAGCTATGTATTAGATTACGTTGCCGTTCATAATTTGGGGCTTTTTTTTTGTCCATAGGCCTACAAATGTTTTAGCTTCTTCAGCTTCAACAGGGGCTACTTTTTAATATACAGGGGAATTCAGACATTGTTCTACAATGGATTTGTTTGTTGAATCTGATTTATGGAAATGACAATAGAGATCTGACGTATTAATATATGTCATTTTTAAAAGAAGATATAATAAACTGAAGATATAATGGCAGGGTCTTTGTGTGAGTGACAGGACTAATGGGGTTCCAGCTCTGCCCTACCTGGGACCAGTCTTAAGATCTATGAGAATGTAATTACCTTTGAAACTTCCACACCTTTTCCATATTTGGTTTAAATTAGCTAGCAGATTTAAAGACTATTAGCAGGAATAGGCAGCACAATCACACAAGTCCTGTTTCATTAAGGAGTCCGGCTCAAAAAAGCTAGCAAATTGACTTCAACCGGTTTAAGGATGTGACAAAAAAAAAACCCACATAGTTTATAGGCCTTAAAGTTAGAGAATTTAAAATCTTAATCCTTCTCACTTGCTTTATTTATCCAGCTTTTTTTTTTTTTCTGATAGAACTTCCTTGTAGCTCGCCCTAGAGATTAACAAAAAGTTATCTCTGCTGGAGTGTGTTTGGCAACATGATCTAGCAGGAACAGGGAATATCTGGCTCCATCTCCCCTCTGCTATGGGGAAGTCACTTTACCTCATTTTCTCCATTTGTAATATGGTGATAATGGTTGTGATGTCCCTTGTAAATATTTTATTTATGAAAAGTCCTTTATAAGCATCAAGTATTGTATTGCTTGTAGAGAAGGCTATGGATCTCCATCCAACGGTTTCTGTACTTTCTGAGAGGTTAAGAGACATTGTGTGAATGTGAACACTGAGAAGATCCTGAAGCTCCTTTCTGTGAGTGTTTTGTGATTTGATAGCAAAACAAAAGCTGAAGTGAGAGAGCAAATCTAGTAAATGCAGGCAGCTGCCCACCTGGGGTTGGCAGGCTCGGATTCTCTTGTTTTGGCTGGGTCAGGAATCCGCTGCCTTACTTTTTTTATCTTAAAGTTCCAAAAGGCCACAATCCATCACTGATGTCCAAGACCTCTTCTGCTTGAAGTTGTATAAAAGACATAATAATAGAAGCTGCTGAAATGGCTTTCTTCATCGTGTTATGTACCGCAGTGGTTCAGGGCTTGGTGACAGATTTGCTGTTTCCTCACCGGGGAAACTTTGCAGTCTAAGGCTCCCTGAGCCACGCTGCCCTCCAGGTGCGGGAAGAAGTGGGACACTGACCATTTCCATCTCCGCAACCCTTCAGTACTTTCCAATTCCCTTTTTTTGTTTGCTCTCCGGGAGGTCACACGGTTGGAAAGAGAGAAAGAGGAGTTTGCCTCACAGCTCTATTTAGACCTAAGCCTGGTTAGTAGAAACAGCATTCCTCACAGTTGCAGGATAATGTAACATCATAAATAGAGCTATCAAGATTGTCAGGCAGCCTTTGTGGTTGTCAGAGCAGTGATGTTAAAAGAAAAGGGTTTTTTTTTTTTGTTGGTTTATCTTTTTTTTTTTTTTTTTTTTCCTAAATAGCTTTCCTCAAACTGTCAGGGTAGCACCTGGTGAAATGAAGCCTTGCTTTTGCTGTGTAGCTTTTGTTCTCGAAGATGGTTTAAGTAATAAATATGATGAAATAATTGCAGAGAAAAATAACATCTTCATTTCCATCGGAACACTGAGGGGTGGTTGCGATTCTTCAGAATGTCTTGAATACTTGAGGAAATAATTACAGCTGAGCTACAGCTGAAAAACTCGGCGCAGTATCCCAATGTCTGTGGATAGCAGAGGCTGGGCAGTACCTGAAAAAGCAGGGGGAGTGAAGGTTAGATGCTCACGCTAATTACTCTGGAAATGGTTGATTGGAAATGAATCACCGCTCATCTCATTAGCATTCAGCAGCACAACTGCTGGATAAAAAGGAAACAAACACTTGGAATTGCAAGGAGAGGCAAAAAGGGCTGGGTTTTCTGTTGATGTAAATCAGGGAGGTTTTTACAAGGAATTCACTGGAGCTTGGAATGATTTATGCCTGCTGAGGACCTGACCTTCAGGAGGCGGCTGGAACAAAAATTAGGTGTTACTGGGGCTGTGAGGTGTCCCCGGAACCTCCGCAAAGCCAAGAGTGGGGTTCTGGCTGCCAGGGGCCTGCCTGCGTCTGTGTCTGATTTACCAGTAAATAGACCATTTGATTATTGTTTTCTGCAAATGTGAGGGAAGGGGACCATAAGACTCTTCATCATTTGCTTGCTTACCAAGACCTGCTTACACCAAGGCTCTTACTGGCCTTCCTGTTAAATCCTTAGCGAGATTTATTCTTAATTCTCCCCATATGAGGTGGTGGCGGCTAAAAAACCAGCAAAGCTACGAACATAGTGCTTAATATAGTCACTAATGAGAGCTATTTTGTGCTTTATTATCAGATTTTACATTTTACGAGGATGATTCTCGCTCCCTCCACCTTCTATGCGATACCTCCTTCCTGCTCGCCACAGGATACTATAGGAATGCAAAGCCAATGGGAATTTCAAGACCAATAACACCTCTGGAATAAAGGTACAGAAAATACAGTGAGTTTGTTTCTCTGATACTGTTGCCTGCTGGCAGAGCAGGTTCCCAATACTGGGTATCTGTTTGCCCTCTCCCCCCTGTATTCTTAGAGGGTCTTGTTTTGTGGCTGGAGCTTGTGCCTGCTGCTGTGAGTAGCAATGAATGAACCTCTGGCTGTGACCTGCTGCTCATAGGCACAATTTGGTGTGACCCAAAGATTTTTTTAGTATGCCAGAAGCAAGAGAAATCTCAACTGTCTCTTCAATATTATTCAGTGGTATTCTTTAAAAATTGTGCATAGCACAGCTGAGTATTAGAGATTTGTAGGGTTAGTAGCGTTGTTGGAGACTAACACAAAAACATCAGGAACTTAATAGCAGATGTGGCAGTGATATGATGCCTAGGGCGAACACTACGACCATTGGAATGCACAGCAACATCCTAAGTAGACATTATTTAATTGGCAGAAAGATAAATTAATTCAGGTGTCAACTGATATTCCTGGTTTCTGCTGTTAAGCTTTTATGAATAGTAACTAGCTGTAATTTAGTATAATGCACCGGAGTGGAAGTAATAAAAAATATGAAGGCTTCTTTCCATCCATTCAACATCCTTCGTGCTAAGGTCAGTAAAGCCTAGTGGGTTTGTAACTATGGCAGGGATGTACAGGAGTAAGAATATTGCAGTCAGATTGATGTCTTGGTACTAATTAGATGAATCAAAGAGATCTTTCCTAAAGAGCAGGAAATCCTTTCGTGAGGATATACATTCTTAATACAGGAGAGGTATTGGGGCACTTTCCTCATTCCTCCCCTTCTTTTCCTCATCTCCTCTTCTCGTTCCCCCTGACAAGTTCGTTCATGCCCTCATTTTATCTGAAAGAGACTTCCGCTTAATTCAAAATACTTATTTTCTGAATGAATCCTTGCTACCAATAAAACCTTGATTTCCACCATTCAGGTTAGTTAACTTTCTAGAAGTGAGTGGGAGTTTGAAGGCGAGGGAAGGATTTTAACTGGACAGAGAACGAAGAATCCATTTTAAGGGATTTCAGAAGCAGATTGAGCTGGTTTGCAGCTCAGAACACTTTCCCACTTGATGCCTCAATGGCGTGAAAAGGACCCGTTTCAGAGGAATACTACTTACGTGGCTGCTGTGTAGGTTTTGTTGCTGTTTGTAGAAATTACAGATTTGTGTTTGGGTGCTGCCCAGACATGGTCTTTCTGTCAGTTACTGTCATTGTAGCTGTAGAGCCTTTGTGGTGCTCATCTGTGGCCGCAGAACAATGGTTTGTTGTTTGATGCACAAGTGTGTGCTTTCTTCAGAGAAGTATTTGCCAGTATATACTTGCACGAGGATCATTTCTTTCCATGGATGACATTTTTGTGTCACTTGATTTCTCATCTGTGGGAATGAACGCATACAGTGTTTGTGGAGAGGTGAAGTAACCAGCATGAATGAAGGAGAATGGCTCTGGCTTACTCATGTTGGAAGTGTTCATACAGATGTCATGCAAACCTGGGGAGTAACTTATCTAACCAATTGCATGTCACATGTACAAATAGGCAATATATGTGGCAACACAGCAAGCCATGCATGAGAATTCAAAAAATGAAAATGCTGTTTTAATATGAAGTGGGTCAATCTGTCTCTACGAAGAGAGACTGCTCACAGAGAAGTGGCTAAAGATGTCAGATAAATTGTTCACTTGAAATTGTTTGCCCTGTTCTAGCCTTCTTTCCTCGAGCTTGTAACTGCCATTAATGGATTTTTTTGAAAACTTAATACACATTTCCAATGAACATACTGCTTGGACCTGGGGGCTACGTCCTTCAGCAGGATGCAGTTCAAGCCATGTTAGTTCTCTCCGGTTAACTCTGCCCGGTTAACTCTCCTCATCATAAGATAAAATTATTGTAATTCCTTTGTTTAATAATCTGTGCATTACGTGCTACTGCAATACTGTCATTCATTCAACAATGGGAAACAAGGAAAAAAAACTGAGTGCAAATGGTATTATTTTATTGACAGGGAAGCAACAACCTCGATTCCAAACCCCTGATATATATATATTTTTTTTTTTTAAATTTTTTTTTTTTCTTTTCCCTTGTGGCTGTATGCAATGCCTACTGCTCCTTTAAGCTCCACAGGGGAGAAGATGAGTGATGGATGTGGAATTCACACTGGATACATGCTGCGTCATGAAATAATAGAATGGTGTTGGTATGATGGATAGGACACCAGGGTGAAAACAGGGGGGTCGGAAGGCATCGGTCATCTTTTGAGCTTGCACAGAAGGTGTGTGCTGTAATCACCTCAGCTTTTCAGGCCATATTCCCTTCTCGAGCAAATATTGTTCTAGCTGGGGTATGCAAAGCAGGGGTCAGTAGTCTGGGACTGGTCTAGTCAGTAGACTCAAAGAAAAGTAAATACACACATATTCTTTGCTAGTTATGGTTAAATCTCAGTCCCTGTCACCTAGATGCAATTGCATTACAAATAAGTTGTTAAGAAAATACTCTATTTTTGTATTTTGTTGTTGTTTGGGTTTTTTTTTTTTTGGAGAACAGTTTAGTGTTTTAATTAAAACGGCAGAGATAGAAAGAAAGATATTGTAATCTTACAGATACATGGAAAACTAGAAACATGAGAACATTTCACAATTTAAGTCATTTTAAACCAACTCAGTATTCGTTGCTCAGGGATTTTGCTGAGCTTGTCAAACAGAAAGAAATGATGTTTAAAACCTTAATGGTGAAGCAGCTGGAAATGGCACAGTAGTTTCATACATACACTGTCACATCTCTTTAATGCTTTTCTTATCAGAAATATTACTTGAGAATTCACCAAACCAGTTTTGGAGTTCTAAATGCAAACTTAAATCTGGCAAGGTCATCTTTTATTGCCGTGATTCCAAAGAATTGTTTATTTCAATGTTTTTAATTAGTAGTACATCTAATTAGTGAATGCTATCAGGAGTTTTATTTTTCACTTTAACAAAGATATTATTTTTTTCCCACTAAAATGGGGAAATATTTTTTTTGGGGGGGGGGGAAGGGGTGCTAGTAGAATATCAGACTTGATAAATTTGATAGGAGAATAAAACATAGGCACTGAATGCAGCGAACTTCATGCTGCACTTGAAGAAACATTTAATGACTCTTGAGAAGGATGTGAAATGAAGCATGGTTGGGTGGTCAGCTCAAAGGACTGAGTCAGGACTCTGTTTCAGAGTGGCAGTGACTTTCTCTCTGACCTTGGGCCACTTAACTTGGTTGAGTGAATTTAGGTGCTTTGAGACTCTACTCCTTCAAGTTCACGCATATTGACCGACTCTTGTAGTCACGTAGGGCCCCACAGACCTTGGTCTTCATGGCGTAAATGTGTTTATTTTTGTAGCATTTCTTACTGTGTGACAAACTGCTAGTGTCTGTATTATGCTTTCAGCAGTGGGCAGTCAAATAAGCAGACAGCATCACATAGAAGGAGGAGAAGGCATTAATACTGAACTGTCATAGACTCAAAGTCCTAAAATTTGCATTTGCAATTAAAAATCTGTTACATTTGCGTATATACATCGTGTATGTTTTATAGTTTTTGAATTGGATTCAAAATCCTTGAGCTCAATTTAGAAGAAAAAAAATCAACAAAATTCCTTCTATCAGCTTTGTAAGGCTTCCCATAGACTGCTTCACAGAGAAGACACCCTTTATAGCTGTGTGTCTGATCTGGGCTTTGTGAAAACAGTTCAGTCTTCCCTTTCCTTTCGGTGCGGAGGGCTGACGCCCCGTACGCAAGCTGGGATAGCTCTAGGTGCAGATGTAACAATATGAAGCTCCTGGATCCTGGTCTTGCTGTTTCACCTTTAACTCAAATCTTGTTTGTGTGGGAGGAAATGGTACAACGATACTAAACTGACGTCTCTGATTTGATGAGCTCTACATTTTGCAGCAGTGGACACCAAGCTAAAAGTTATGTCGGTTGTTTCGGAGAGGGAGGTATGAGAGATAGGCTGGAGGTAAGTGCTAAGAGGACAGGTTCTGGTTTAGAACAACGCCAGGCTACCCTCTGAAAAGGTACCAAAGTGTAGGGCTAAGAGTATCACACTACCTACTTCTCCATGTGTGTGCCAGGGACCTAAAATGAAGAAGGTGAGAGAAGAGAGACTGCTGAGAATTGCTGGTTTTAGAGTAGATACTGCATTTTCATTCTCTTGGTAGGGCTTCAGAAATGATGTCAAAGCTCAGCAAAATACTGACAGGTATTGACAGTAACTCACAACAGCACCACCACCAAGCTTTCAGTTCTGACTCAAATGTTTTCATAACTGCAGCTCTTCCCAAGTCATAAAAAAAAGGGGAAAATATATGCCCGGAAGGCCAGGATTTGGAAACATGTACAGAGCGCACTGTAATTATCTGAAGATAAACGTAAAGATATTGTGATGGAGTGTTTGAAGTAGATTGAATTCCCGAACTGACAAGCCTAGGTTGCTGATCCCATTTACATGAAAATAAAATCTGAATGACTGTCTCCTGTCCAAATTTACACATCCAGAATTTTATTATTTCAGAAATGTTCTGTAAGGTCCCCTGGGAATGAACATGATTAAACTTTGTCTTGGGATAAAACACGAAGCATTATAATCTCCTCTGAAAGGTTTCACTAATCTTAAGACTTGAGTGTGGAGCTAAATTTAGAAAGCCTGGATTCCAGTGAAGGTGGTTTTCTGTAGACAGTGACAAACAGGATATTCTCAGTCGCTCGCTCGGGCCAGAGTTCAGCTTTCGTCCTCGCCTCTGGTCGGAGGCTGGATGGTATCCTGAACAACTGGCTCCTTGTGGTTTACGATGCCAACTGACAGCGGAGTAGTTTATGAGATGATTTACAGCCTTTAATTGTCTAGAGAGATGTGGGGTTGACGTTTGATAAGCCATTCGTGGCAAAAGAATAACTGCTCTAGAGAAATGGAGCTGAAGAGGTGGCAACACAGGACACAAATAGATGCTGTGTTTATTCTGAGTGATCTGGTTTTTAAGTCCGACCTGGAGGTGCGTGGTGAAAAGAATGAGAAAATAGAAATGTTGCTGCCACTGTATACGTCTCTATCGAAAGGAAACCCAGCTTTTCCGGACTTTTAGGGAAAAACACTGTGCTGAAATGGAATTTCAGAGTGTTATCTTACGAATTAACTGTCCTAGCATGAACAAGCATGTATGTGTATATATAGATCAGAATCAGCATTTGTGTAGTATATTACAAACATGAAACAAATCTAACAGCTTTATAAAGTAGAAACTAAGCTTAAGATGTTGAATTTCTACTCCTTATTTGCACAAAGGCCATCTTCCTGACCCAGGAATATTGATGTCAAAATCAGCAGCACACAACTTGTTTTCAGTCTCCTTTATAGTGTCCTTGACTTTCTTGTTATTCAGCTTGCCCCCTTTACAGCAAGGGGTTATGCTGACTGCTCAGGAGACAAACCAAACATCCACAGGCCAGCAAAGAGCTCGCAGTAATTGTAACCACAGCCACAGAACTCCCCGAGACGCTTTTGCTGCACTTGACGCAAAATGGACTTCAGGCGTATGAAACCTGAGACTTTCATCACTTGCTTGGTAAGATCAGAGGGAAGGTGTTCAACCAAAAGGATTTTTTTTTTCTATCAAAGAAATACTATGGGAAGGTGTCAGACTTCATGATGTTCTAGGCTAATCTTCAGTTTTACAGAGGAATCCCTAAAAATACTATTGAAACATCAAACATTACCTGAAAAATTAAAACACCCCTGAAACTTGACATAGGGACGTGAGGACAGAAAGCCAGATCAGTGCCCTTCTATTGTTTAAGGGTTAGGTTTTCACTGGTAAATATATTAGTTCTTAGTTGTCAGCCCTCCACAGGTGATTCAGAGATGTCTTTCCCCACTACTGGGCGTTGGCTAGTGGCTCTGACCCCTCACTGGGAAATTGGTCTACAAAGCAGAGTGGAGTAAGATTTCTGCCCCATCAGCGTGTCCTTCAGCAAGAAATGGATTTTGTCGCATTGTTTGTACAGTATCAGTGAAGTAGGGTGAAAGTCTGTTTTCTTCCACTAACACGCATAAGATATTCAGCATAGACGATGTCCTTTCACAGTCTTAAGTAACGCTGAGATTCTGGGAAATCCTCCTTTCCTGGACATCTGAAAGAGGCTACTGTAACTCAAGGCTGCAAGAGTCTCTCCAGCTTCTGGATCAACCACCAGCCCATGTTAAGCATATGTCTGCTCGATCTTCTCCAGACAGATGTAGCTTACTCTGCCAAGAAGTCATTTAATGGCATCAGGCTGAACCTGCTATCAAGCTAACGAGAGAGACTGCTGGGCAGTATCTTTATTAGTGAGAGATTTATCACAATAGCACTGCGTGACTTCCGGCACGCTCAGAGATGGGGGAAACAACTTCACCTCTGTCTTTCCCCACTTATCTTCAGGGCAGTAAATTGATTGTATCTCTTACCTTATATATCTGAAAAGTGTATTGGCTGGTGTATGTGTCCTGAGCTCCTCTGGGCATTCCTGTTGACCTTTCTTTTCTGTTTAACTAAGTAGTTTTCCTTCTATATTTTTTTAGGTCTTCCAGTTGTTTGCAATCTGAGAACTTGGTTCAAGATTGTAGCCAAGATCTTCAGATTCTAAATTGTTGCTATGAACAAACCCCAGGGACAAAGGCTATTCTGTGTTTGGAAGGGCTGTTTTTTACTTGCTTTTATTTTTCGAAAAATAAGAGAAAAAGCAGAAAAAAATGATGGGGTTCAGAGGCACCCTCCTCTGAGAACATGAACAATGAACTTAAAGCAGTGTGGTGTGCAGGTCGAGATCATGGCAAACTTTTAGCCACTTAGCAAACATTTTTAGCTACTGTTTGAGCCTAGCACTTAAAATGTCAGTTCCACTCCCTCCTCCAGTGAATTTAAAAATGTTTTACAAAGGCAGGGAAGTGTTATTCTTATTTTCTACCTGAGTAAGCTGATGCAGAGAGGTGAAGGCTGAGTTTTTTCCAACTTGGGTGTCCAATGGGAAATCTGTGGGGAACTGTAGATAATTAACATTTCGGATTGCTTCAGATGATGCTTAAGCCAAAAACTTGTTTGAGTGTTAGAGCAGGACTTTACTTGGGTGTGTCAGGGACTGAAAGAGTTAATGTCTTAAGCATTGTTGTGGCTGTGGCATGGGTGCAGTCTGCATAGGGGAGCTGGAGGCCACATGGGGGATGTGCAGCTCCCCAGGCCCCTGTTAACCACTTGCCAACTATGGCTGGGGTCACAAAGCGGCCATCTGAGGAGGGGGCTTCCGACTCAGAACTTTCTGGAACCAGACCCTTCAAGGGGCAGAACTGGAGGTGGGGATGAGACTATAAAACACATGGCCTGAGGGAGCCATGGAAGACCATGTGCTTACCCATCATCGTTGCTGGACCCAAGGGTGGTGATATCCCTTTCCCTCTTTTCCTGTGTCTCTCTTCTATTTTCCTTTTCCTTCTTAGAAATATCCCGATAAGAGCCCCCGGCTGTCAACCCCCTTTATGCCTTCCAAATTTCCAAAGTGAAGTTGTTCCTCCAAATGTTAAATAAAACCCTAAATCGATTGTTGGGTGTTGGTTCACCTTAATTTAGTCTGAGGGAATTACAAACCTGCTACGGCTCCTGGCCGTAACAGAGTGCTTCATAAATACGCAGTGGAATAATTTGGTGGCGGTTTTGCCATTCCGGTTCAACCACCTTCTCAAGTGAGCTTCATTCCTTTCCTAGCAATGGCAATGTATTGTCATTATTGAACTACAACGTGATGGCTCTATATGCCATCAGACTTAAGAAGTCAGTAAAATGGAAGATGCTTACATTAATGAAAATCACCTGGTAGCAGTTAAAACAATACTTTCTAAGCAGAGTAGCTGAACGTGCCACTGATTTAATGATCCTTGGCAGTGACTGTTTAGCTGGATTTACAGGAAGCTTCACATGACATTTCATTAGTACCACAGTGAATTAACTTTATAGTGGTGTAGTGCTTAATCCAATTTAGGCTTGGTATTATTAATGATACTGCTAGGGAAATAGTTTTTAAGGCAATTAAACAGCAGTATGTAACGTTGCCGGGCATCACTACTGATATCCGATGGCATCACAAAAACCCACGTTTTAAAAGGGAATTGAAAGCGGAAAGATGGCACTTCCCGGTGATTTAATCCTTTGCACTTGGAAGGCTACCAAGCCACATAAAAATCCATTCTAGAAGATCAACTTTTGAGGGAGTGTAAATAAATACATTCATCCTTCTGCTTGCTAGCAGACTGAGCCACATGCAGTGCATGTGTTAACTCCAGCAAACTCTGCTTTGTTCGAAAGAGAGAGGAAGTCCTCTTGACTCCAGAGTCAAAAATACTGGCAGATTAAGACAAATGAAAGCTGTACAAACTGAACGTCGTTGAATAATAGAAGACCTAGACTCAAGCTTGTGTTGGGATAGACTGCTGCAGTCTCACAATATTTGTATGATGACTGGATACCTGTCGGTATCTGAAGTGCAGAAATTATTAAATGCAGGGAGGAATATAGCCTCATCAGCAGCGTGTGTAAGGCTCTGACTTATGGTTTCTAGAGAGTCACCTTGCAGGAATATGAGGTTACTGTTCCTGGCTGTGCATCCTTCTCCATTTGTGAACTTTGCTCTCCCTACAAAGAAGGCGGTGGTAAGAGTATGATCTCTGTTCAGCAAGTACAGTTCCCTGCCTGTATTAGGAGGAGCTGAACTGGTGCTGGTTTCAGCTGATATGCTAAACAGTAAACTTCATTACTTGAGGACACTGACGTGTTCTGCTGTCTGTCACTTTTTCAGCAATTGGCAAACGAAAGCAGATGGGTTGGGTAATAGTTAAGACCAGGAGCTTTTTTAAGTGCCTGCTCTGAATTGAGAACTGAAGGCCCTAATTTGATCTCTGTGCCACCAATCCCCAGTCCCACCCCAACCTTGATTTCAACTCTCTCGTTCCTTTTTTTTGCAACTGATTTGACAGTTCGACTATCTTACCTCAGCCCACTGGATGGCCAAAGCACTGAAGAGTCACCAGCTTCCCAAATAAAATGCGTTCCATAATCTTTATTTTCCCTGTTACCCACCTTCTTTTGTCCATGTAGATAACTCTGTAAATCTCTTTCTAACTTCACTTCTGGAAGTAAGTAGGGACCTCAGATTTCAGGAGGATGTCTTTGGAGCGAAAAATTTCCTTCTTTCTTGGTATCTATTAGCGCTGCTCAGTAGAAGGTGCATGTATTGCTTGCCTCAAAACTCACTGAAACTTATCGAAAACTTTGCTGCTGATGTGAATTCCTTGGGATCAGGAATGGGAACAGGTGTTCGTTTTTTTTGGTAGTGGTTTTTTTGGGTGTGGGTTTTTTTTTTCCCTTTTAAATAATTCTAGCATCTATTTCTATGAAGTAAAACAGGACATGAAGCTACAGGCTCTCTTTGATCAAAATGCCTGCTCACACCAATTGTAATTTTGCTGAATATAGGACAGCACCCATAATTACCCATAACAGCAAGAAACAACGAATTGGACCAAGTAAAGTGACAAGTACATTTTGAGAGATCATAAAATTCCCATTCCAGACATCGTTGTGTTAATACCCCGTGACCAATAACCCATATCATCACATACAAAAGTATTATTAAAGTATAATTTACCAGGTGGGCTGCATCGTGTGTGGGCTAGCTAAGAGATCCTCCGTTTGTGTGTTGTTCTAGTTGTGGTCTTTAATTTTGCTGGCTGCCTCAGACTCTTATTTAAGTTCCAGGAAAAAAAACCCCAAAATATAAACAGGTAAATGTGTAAGACGCTTTAATGTCACAGTTTTAAGCAACAAACTGTGGGTTATCTCTTTATTGGGTCTGGGTTTGATTCAAATTCTTTTCCCTGTTACTGTTTGACATACAGCATGCACAGATGTATTTATGTGATGTATTGGTTCCAAAGATGATTCTTATGCTAATCCTGTTGCTTGTTTCTCTCCTTGGTATTTTTAGTAATGACAAAGTACCTCTAATTTTATTTTATGGCATCAAAATGTAGCAGGGAAAGGAAATAACATGTCTGCGCCCTTTACACCGTGGTGTTTTACTGCCTACACCGATGCGCCAAGGACATGTACTGTACTGTGCCAGAGCATTTAATTTCATTTCCGTACAGTGATTTTCCATCTCACAAGTGGGTGTGCCCTTCTGCCTGTTTGATGTTGTGTAGGCACACTAATTTTTGTGTGTGTGTGTTTGGTTTTTTTTTTTTTTTTTTAATTAAGGAGCAGAAGTTGCCTTTATTATTTACCATCCATATGCCCAAATAGATAACTTCCTGTGCTGTGCCTTAAATCTAGTAAGTGACACTGACCAGAGCTTACATAACCGAAGTGAGAAGTTCGAAACAAACACTGCGAGTTACTCCCATAATGTGATGTTAAACTGTGGCACTCCCAGCTGAAAGATTCCGTGGCTATGAAAAACTCACATGGTTTAAAAAGGAGACTGACTTCATTCATGGAATAAATATCTTTCAAGAACAACCAAATGCAGAGAAAGTGCCTCAGACTGGAGAGTCCTTGCTGCACAAATCACTCTAACTGTCCCAGGATGTTTCAATGCATGTTTTCATTTTTTTTCTCAACTGTTTTGTAGGCTTCTCCTGTGTTTTGGACTGATCCAATCTGTCAGATCATGTGGTCTTACTGTTTTTATAATGCAGCTAGAGCGAAGAGGGCGAATGTGTGAAATGTATTTAAGCCAAAGTGAGCCAAACTTACTGCTGGAGACTGATGGTCAAACTGATGGTTTTTCCCCTTCCCAGTTCAAAGCCTCTCTAAAATCTGGTACGGGCTTTGCTTACCCTTGTTACATACACCATGGTGTGAGACCATTATCTGAAGATTATTGTGGTCTGTGCTCACTTGCACTAATACAACTGAAGACATAAGCTCAAGATGTGAATAATGAAGCCCTGAGGCGATTAAGCAAAGTACTTGGAGGTGGAGTTTCTGCTCGTGGAGTAGTATTAAGGGGAGTGATGCACTGACTCCCAGTCAAGGGCTTCTGGGAGGGCCTACTTCAACTCTGGACCCTACAGATGCTCTCTTTGGCCCTCAGCGTTCAGTGTGTGTTAATGTGGAGTTTGTTGTCGAGGAGCTATTTTGGAGAGAGAGTAGGGCAGACAAGGAACCTAGCAAACCCCTGTAACCAACAGCATCTTAAGAGCCCACAAGCTGTGTTAAACTGCCTCTTCTTATGCACTAGGGCTGGGGGTAGCCTTCTGCATAAAGGGGCAGCATTTGTCTTTCTGATGGCCCTTTCTTCAGAGGAGCAAAAGTCTACACAGCAAAGAGCTAACCTTAGGGGTCATCTCAGTTCCATAACGAGTCCTGTTAAATGTCTTGCTTTCCTTTGTACCTCTGAAAACACAGCTTTTATCGTCATGAAAGTTGTCATAATACAAGTGGAATCCTCGAGTGAGGTTAGATAAATATTTCATAAATAATGGTCAGTCAGCGTATCAGTGGAGCACAATACCGCTATCTGATTTTATATCAAAGAAACACCGCTTCCCTTCTTTGTAAGATGCTTCCTGTCTTTGAAAGTCGGAACTTTCATATTGAAGCATCAACCAACATACTGAACCCAAACTGTGCTGCTACACTCTGCATCTCTGTGTTAACATCACTGGAGATATATGGGATGTATCTGAGGACTCGGACTGAGCAAATTGTCGTCTTATAAGTTTATTTCTCAGGTACACTAGTTCCCCTGTACTTTTCCCAGGGTAGTCTGTGGTTGATTTAAGGGTGGGAAATTGTTGCAGCCTGTTGCCAATTTGGCCAAGGAATTTATGAATCTGGAATCCCCAAACAGCTACAGAATCTCACAAATTACAGATGGAAAGGGACTATGAAGTATCATTCAAATACGCGTGCCAAAGCAGGATTGTTTTGTGTAGCTAATTCTCCAGTGTTCTCTCCAGACATATTTTGAAAACTGTTATATGATGTTCACAGTCAGTGCTAGGGAGTATTGTATTCCTTGATGCTCAAGTGTAAGATTCTTGAAACTTGTGAAAATATATGTGTTATGTATTCACATAACACATATATTCATGGCTATTCAGAAAAAATAAGAACTTTTTGATACTAACAAACTTCTCTCAGGCACCACTTGTAGGCTGTGGAAGTTAAATAATATGTGAAACTGAGAGCCTTGGAATCTATTTATGCTCAAATTATGATTTTCACAGGCTATTTTGAAGTCTGTATTTCAGAATCTGAAACTATGAAACTAATCCTTTCTCCTTCACAATTTAGTGCAGACCTAAGAACAAGAAGCTCACAGAAAATGTACGTGAGGTGAGAAGAGAGATCTGGGCGGCTGCTTCTTCCATAGCCTTTGCCCACGTATGGTAGAAGTGAGTGTAGTATTGTAGAAGTGGATGTTTTATGAAGGATACTTTTTTGGAGTAGGAATAAAATTTCAGGAGTATCATAGAAGAGTTTGGGTTGAAAGGCACCTTTAAAGGTCATCTAGTCCAACCCCCCTGCAAGGAGCAGGGATGTCTTACAACTGTAATTCTGTTTGAAACCCATCTATCTCTGCGGGTTTTGTATGCTTAGATGGTAACTTGGATGTAACATTCTCTGTCATTGATTGTTTGAAGTTGATAATGTCAAATTCACTGATCTTGGTTTTGGTACAAAGATCAAGAACTTCCCACACCTAGAGAATATTGTTCCTCTGCCATCGAAAGAGAAGCTGCAACCTTTTTTTCTTTTCTGGAATATAACTACTCCTTTTCTTGTCTGTTGAGTTATTCACCAAAGTGTTAAAAGTCTGATTTTAAACTTTGTGTCTGAGTTTCAGACTTCAACCTGAAGTTGAAGTTACTATTGAGTTCTATTGTTACAATAGAATTCAAGTTCAAGATGCAATTGCTGCATGTGGAATGAGTAAATGGATATGAAATTCAGTCTTAACTCATTAAATTCCACTTTCTTCAATTAGATTTTAGTTGGCTAATGGCTAAATTAATACACATCGCTGAACCCAGATATTTAATCAAGTAATATTAGTAGGATCACGGTCCTACAAAATAAGCATCATATTTCTGCATTGGTCCATGGAATATGTGAAATACTGACTTCTGTGGTTTCAACCAGACTTGTGATATATAAGCCAGATATATTTTTACTGAATCAGTAAGTATTTCAACGGAAGTGTGGCCTTTCTGAGGAAGCTTCAGTTTGTGAGTATCTCAGTGGATGAATTTGGTAGAAAAAATGTCATATATTAAATAGCTGGAATAATACATGTACATCTTGGTGCTGTGTAGGACCACATAAAAATAAATCCAAAACTTGGCAGACTCTTTCAGGTATTTCTTGCAGTGACAGCATGATTTGCTCTTGCTACTTTTGACTCTTGCTGTTGACTGCCATACATTCAAAAGCAGACCAAAAAAAAAAAAAACTATGCAGGATCCTGTCACTTTAAGATTTGTGAGACTGGCTATATTGTTCCATCTTTGAGAAAGACAAATCATCTCAAATATTAAAAAAAATGATTTAGAAGAGGAAAGGATGGCTCTAGGGAACAGCAAATGACTAGGTAAGGAAAGTAATTTTTTAGAGAACTTTGAGAGAGGAAATGTTGTAAAATAGTTACTGTACCATTTTAATTGACTCAGGCTCTTTTCTAACTTAGGCTGGCTTAACAGAGGGACTAAGGTAGAGATTAGGTTCTTGCATGTTGTTCCTAGAAAGAGGTTAGTACCTAGTCTTCTGGGAAAATTCAAGGACAAGCAAACTTGAACTCTTGAGGCAAGTGAACGCTTGAGAACAGTGAGCCTGAAGAGAGGAGAGTTGGTAGGAGTTTTTCTAGTTTAGGGAAGTCCTGAACGGAAGAGGCCAGGAGCAGAAAGAAAACATGAAAGCCTAGATAAGCACACTAAGTTCCCGACCTAAACGGAGAACACCTACTTCAGCAGTTCCATGGACCTCTTGGAAATCCCAGGACATGGAAGAGAGAAAAGATCTAAGGAAAAGGGCTTGCCATAGTTTCCAGGAGAGGTAGAATTTGCTTTGCAGTCTCTAGGATGTCTGTCATAGCCCAGGAGCCGAGGCACAGACAGATGGTGTGCATGTAGGATCATCCCTGGGTGTAATGTGGCCTGAGACAGCAATTATTCCTGAGAAGGCATCCAATCATCTCTTCCTGAGAAGGCTTCTTGAGTAGGGAAGGAGTGAGATAAGTATACATTGAGCTGCTTTGTGTCAAAGAAACTTGTTATCTTGACCCTTAATTACTTGCCAGCCTATTTGTGTTATAGGATGTTCAAAAAGTAGATCTTGGAGGCAAACTTCCCACCAATCTCTCCATAGTATAGGATCACTTTACCCAAGACTCAAACCTTTCACATGGAATTAGCAAAACAGGAGTTGTATTTTGTAGACCTGCTAGTCTCCTTGGATTCAGTAAGGTCCAGTTTAGAGAGGAGAAGCCCTCAAAAGTGATAACAGCGTCCTCTTACCTCTCATGTATCTGCTGTCCTTTCAAGAAGCAGGAACTAAACAGAGCCTGACTGTGAACATACAGGTTCTGTGATCCCCCCCAATTGTAAATTTTATGATTTAAGCATCAAGCCTGATGAATAATGTGGAGAGGAGGACAGGCATTTCAGAATCATGCTGTTTTATTTCTATGCCTTTTTTGAATACTGAGGTTTTACTCATTAAATGCACTGAGCTCTTTGAAAATGCCATCGAATGAGCTAATTGCTTGTAAAGATAAGGGCTTGAGTATTCCACTTTTCATTAGGGAGAGATCACTTGTTACAAAAATGCTGTCATTTGAAAGTGTGAATAGATGCTTGCTGTGGCTGAGGACTAGGCAAATGAAATGCAAGATCAATTTTTACCCTGTTTTTTGGGCCTTGAAGGATGACTTCTGATAAAGATGTTTTTTGGATGATGACACAGTGAGATACCAGAACTCAATAACAGTCATGGTAGGCTTTTCTTCACTACCTAAATAAATACCCTTTCATCTGAGAGAAAGCAGAGATTAGTTCCCCCTCAGACCTGTGGGAGAAGGAATCTCTCGAGTATCACACTGACAGACATTTGCTGTTAGATGTGACGCAACTCTCCTGATGCTTTGGATACTTGGATAGAGCAACGATCTCTTCTCCTTTGAGTTACCTTTGTGGTAGATTGTAACAACATAAGCTCTGTGCCTGGTTAGCTGTGCTGAGAAAGCCATGTTTGTAACTTAATCCATTTCAATTTCATGCTTTTCTGTTTTCCAGGTTCTACTGGTAAAATAAGCTTTTGTTAAGATAACTTGAAGTAGAGGTTGGTTAAAGTGAGGTTGTGTATGTTGAGCCCCCTCGCAAAGGTCATGGGGCACAGGAGGTATCACAGGAAGGGAACAAGTTTACTTCATGGTTTGGGATGCCTTGAGGTGAGGGCTCACGTTTTCTCAGCTTGCTGGAGTGCACTGGAGAATATTTCATGGTACATGAGGCAAAGAGATTCCACAGGCTGTGCTGGGCTAAAAGGGTCCAGTGTGGCTATGTGTGCTGAGTGGTCTTGAAGCCTCTGACCCAGGTGTTCCCTTTAAAACCTTTGCCCCTGTGAAAGAGAAAGAGTTAGCTGGTAGTGGGTGGAAAGGGATTGCCTTTATTTTTCAGGTAGTTTTGAAAAAAGGCTGTTTACAAGTTGGTCTAGGTCTTGGAAGGACCGAATGGTTTGGGTAGTGCTAGTTTAAGGCGTATCTTCCTTTCCAGTGGAAGTTTGGGAGAGTTGCCTGCACACCGTATCAGTTGGTCATCTATTAAGGTCTTCACACAGCTTAAAGAGAAAGAAACAAAGCACAAACATTTCTAATTTCCATACTGCTGGGAAGTCACAATGATTTACAGCCAGAGAGAACAGCAGTTAATTACTCTTTGTAGGCAAACTTGCATGCACGCCACAGAAGCTTCCAAGAGACTGGAAGGGAAATGCTGGCCTTGCTGAAATAGATGGCAGAGCTCCCACTGATTTCAGTGGGGCCACTGTTTTGCCCAAAGCAAGCATAGAACAAGCAAGAATATTGCAGAGGACTGAAAGACAGGCGGGAAAATCAGAGTTCAAATGCTTCCTATTCAGGTTCCCAGCTCTACTTCTTAATATATCAAAAACACACAAAGGAACAATACAAAATGCTGTTTCTAGTTATTCAAAGAACCTTTCTATTCAGAGGATTTGCTGGTTTCACAATACTTACTCCCAAACGTAGTTCTCCTGGGCTTACAAAGACAAATGTCTAACTAAAAAAAAAAAAAAAAGCAATGGCAATAGAGATATGGTCTTGTCAAAGACTGGAGAATCCCCCATATGCAGACATAGAAATCTGAGAATCGTTCAACATACTTCTGTAATGTTCATGAGAAAGGAAATTTTCAGACTTCCTGAAGAGAAGTTAATTAACTGCTTCCTAGGACTCTGGCTTGTTCTCAAAAAATTCAGTGTCAAAACTCAGACTGAATTGAACAATATAGTTCCAAGTCCTTTGAGATTACTGTTATTTAAGAGAGAATTGAAAATTTCTTACCTTGCGAGACCAAAGTTCGAGGCCTCGTGCTCCTCTGATTTTCCTGGAATAGCTGGTGACATAAATAACACCGGAAACAGCCCTGAGCCGCGTTCCTCCCGGTGCTTTAGGTGTTGGGGAAGCCATCAAACACAACAGGCAACACAAAGGCCCTGTGGTTCAGCTCTGGCGGGTGAGCCAGGAGGCAAAGGATTTTTCAGAATAACTGTGTCGGTCTCTTCCCCCACGCTGTCCCCCACTCTCTTTTGCTTTTAACAATACACATTTTCTGTTAAAGATGTGAGTTCTTGACCGCCTATTTAGTGTTAATTGTTCCTTACTATACTGCAGTCAACCCAGAAGTGTGCATGGTGGTATAAAGGCAAACGAAAATGAGGGAACCCCACTGGAAGAGTTTAAATTCTCAAAAAATTCAGGTATCTAATCTAATTTTTGGAGTTCAATAAATTTCAATTTTTAAGCCCAAATTTGTGACAGAAAGACGTGCAGCGTGTAAATAATTAGGAGTGTTTTGGCAGAAGCGCTCCTGGGAGCAAACTGAGAGAAGTGTGGATGGAAAGAGTAAAAGACTGGCAAGGACTCGTGTCACCAGAGTGAGCGTGGTAACACTTTCTTCTCCTGGGGAACGCTGTTGGGTCCCTTCCACCTCAGATCAGCCGGCTGCCCAAGTGCTGCAGACCCTTATTCACCTCTGAGTTTGGTGAGTGTGCTGTTGGTGGCTGCGCTGTCCTCATTGTGGCTTTAGAGGATTTATGTTACAATGGTATCTGGTTATGGTTGGTTTGCTGTAAGGGTATGAGCTTGCTCTTTCTTCTCATACCTTTTCATGCCACGCAAGGACAGACAGGGCGGAAAAAAAAAGAGGAAAAAGAAGAGTGGAAAAAAAGACAAATATAGACAGGACCATGGAACTTACATGTTCCTAGAAAACACAATAATGCTTTTATTTATTTTTCAAGAAAATACATTTTGGTTCACAGCTAATCTTTCTACCTTATAGGGGCAAACACAGGGAGCACACATAACACGTACTTTGGTTCCTCCGTGTGAAAAACTTAAATTAGAAAGATGTTGGAAAGAGAGGTCAGCTCGTTAGCTGTTACCTTCATCTACAAATAAAACACCAAATACATAAAAGCTAAATCCTTTGTTCAGCATGAAAATTCTAGCAACAGCTTGTGCATTCCACTGGTCTAGCCACAAAGACTGTGGAGACCATACCCCGTCACTGACCTGTACTCCATGGGCAGAGCCTTGAATTCCGGTGCAGATTTCGGTGGGAATAGGAAACGGAAAAGAGTTTTTCATATGCAACTGGTGGCAAAACTAAGCTCTAGTAACAGTAAGTTCCTTTTGGAAGACAGATCTACAATGGATTCTGGTAGGAAAAGTGTGTTAGTTTGTAGTATTTTGCTAAGGTTTTAGAGGAAGTCCTGCAGAAAGCTCAGGCACCTGGAATGTCTAATGTATTTTTATGATTGGTTGAAGATTTTTAATTATCAAGAAATGGCAGATTTTACAAAATACTTTCTGGCCACGAAATGAAGTCCCAAAACCAGCTGCATCATGTGTTTTGTTTTGATTGCTCTACTGCAAAGCCCGAATTTTTTCCTGCACTGTGTTTAGACCAATACACAATACCCTTGAAGGGAAATGAAAGATACCTCTTGTCTTGGTTTTGTAAAAGACTCATATCTCTGGCTGCCATCCAGTGTGAGTTCTGCTGCATCTTCATTGCTCTAGGTGGTGTTTCTGTTCTGATTGGTGCTCTCTGCATTCAGCATTTCGGAGAGTTGGGTGTACCCCAGGCCCTTTGCTTTGGCTGGCGCAGTTAAAAGATGAACGCTGTCAGGACTTAAATGATAGCCGACAGGAGCTGATTCTTTGTGGCCAGCTGATCTTTCTGGCTGTTTTTTAGGCAGAATCCTGTCTGAGAGCTGGCAGTCAGGAGAGGATTCTGGCTGCAGACCTTAGTTCTAATTGTGACTGACTCCTTGTCTTCCAGTGTTAAAACCCAGAATGTTGCCTCATGAGGACTCTGAAAGTACAGACCTGTAAGGAATAGGGAGTAAAAGAAGAGAGGAAAAAAATTGTCCATATTCAAACCTATTCTGCGTGACCAATGTGACCAAAAGTATTGAGAGCAGTGTGATGAGTCTAAAATGTGTTATAGATGGATGGCAAGCAATTTTAATTATTAGAAGCCTTTTTTGAAGGTTTTTATTCCCTTTCAGCCATTCTCTGTTTCACCATCAAAGTTAAAATGCTGCATCTGAAATTTTTTTTTTGTACCTTTAACCTTAGGAATAAGATCAGATGCATTTTATGTTTCTCTGCTTCCCATTGTGTGCTGCAAAGTGGCGAGGGAATGTGCCTGCCCGTTGTGTCTGAGGTGAAAGGGTATGTTGAAACCTTGTTTGTTCCATCTCTTGTAGACCGTGACTTGTGCTCTAAATTCCCCCTCTCTGAATCCTGTTATCTTTCATGAATTAAACTCCTAGGTTGAGCTACGACACCACTATCCCACAGAGAGATAAGGTTGGGATAAAGTTCAGCCTACACCCCATCTCCCAACTTTTACCAATAAATGATTTTTTTGACGTGAGAGTTCAATCTTTTTCATTGTTTAAAGAAAATAAAAAAATAACCAGTCTCCTTCAGATTCAGCCCGTCAAAATACCAGTATTCTGCTTTTTACTACCTTCTTGTGGGTAGTCCTGACAGTTATCTATGAGCAGCCTGATTGTGATGCACTATGGTGATGCACTGTTTGCTGAATGTTTTTAGTTATACATCTTCTAGAGGGGTAAAATATTCAGTTAATGGAATTATATCAGTTCATACCAGCTGAGGATGTGACTCTGTTGTGTGTTCTCATTTTTTTTTACAGTGTAAGTAATCTTTTCCACATGTGGACTGTTCCATGATTTCCTGTACATCTAGTAAAAAGGGGAAGGCAGGATGTTCTTGGTCGTGGTTGCTGATCATAAACCCTGTGAGACTGGAGAACCTGGATGGAAAGCCCAAGCTGTGGGCTCCTCCTGAGTAGAAGTGTTCAGAGCAAGGCAAAGGAGCCAGAGGCTAAGGAGACCGTGCCAAGCGGGTCACATCCTGCAAGTCCAAACAAGTGATTCTAACCCTGCCACTTGAAAGCCCTGGGGCATTTTCTGCAAAAAAAAAAGAAGTCTGAGCACAGATTTCAGTAAGTAATCATACAGTAGAGAGAGCTGTCTTGAGGTCTGCTGAGGGGACTGATAAGAAAGATGAGGAGGAACTCTTCAGCGGGGCCTGTTGTGATGGGACAAGGGGTAATGGTTTTAAAATAGGAGGAGGCCAATTCGCAATTGATATAAATAAAATTTTTTTATACTGAGGGTGGTGGAGCACTGGCCCAGGTTGCCCAGAGAGGTGGTGGATGCCCCATCCCTGGAAACATTCCAGGCCAGGTTGGACGGGGCTCTAGTCAGCTCAACTCCCCTTCCAGTGTACTTCTGGTAAATTCACAAAGTCAAATAAACACTCTACTTTTTGTCCCTGGTACATCAGTTTAGGTGTTAGATGCTTTCCTCCCCCACACAATGTTTAGTGATGCTAGTTGTCTTATGGGTTTTCTTGGTATATTAAGTATGCAAAATATTTTAAAATTATGCAATCTTTTAAAGAAGTGATAAAATTTACATTGCAGGAACTTAAATTTATTTGGTTCAGGTGTTCTCATCTTACAATGAAAATTGTGAATCCACTGTTTCTTTGTGTGCTTGTTTTCTTTTTTTTTCTTTCTTTTTTTTTTTTTCTGAGTTAAGCCATTTGAAAAAGTT
>WHYT01016130.1:199700-214504 GCA_009806455.1 Tetrax tetrax
TTTTTTTTTTTTTTTTCAGACAGCAGAGATGAGCACTGGGTCAAAGCCTAAGCAGAGCTCTCCTCTCCCAAACCTCCACTTTTTGAACATCAACAATTAGCATCTGTGCTGTGGTCACAGCCCTTAGAGAGGAGTGCAGGAAATCTCAGTTTTCATTGAAAAAGTAAAATAAAGGAAAAATCTTTTTAGCTGATATTGCCATAGGGGAAATGTAGCTTGAAATGTGATCCAAGTGGCTTATGTACACATAGGGAAAGAACAGGAAATCCATACTATTTTGATTTTGTAAAATTCATGGCTCTTAAGCCGTATTTAGAATTCCTAGGAATCTGGCTCATGATTTGTGAAAGCGTCAAGCTGGCAGTACTGTGCTGTTTTAAGTAACCCAGATCTCACTTACTCACACAGTGTAGCTGCGTGTCACAGAGGGCTGTTTTCCTCCTCTGTTTTCTCTTCTTCTGGGTTCTGATCTGGAGCTGGGTTAACCTCATATTTTCCAGTGAAATAAGCACTCCACATCTTGAGGTGGAAAATTTACCAGTAAGGTCCATTTTAAATGTAAAAAATAAGCTAAATTTTGTATCTGTATATATTTATCAGCACTATACTAAAAGTTATCATAATGGCACGACATAGAATATCCTACAAGTCACAGGTAGGTGTATAGTGAATTTTCTAGTTAGAATAACATTTGTAATTACAGGAGATATTTGAACTGCTTCACGTTAACACCTTTGTAGCAGTGGAAAAGATCTCATTTGATTGAGGAGCCATTGGACGAGGCTATCTGGCTCAATATATTTTCCTCTCACTTATTTTCCCACGCAACTGAGATATTCCTTGCTGTTACGCAGCAATTGGTGAGATCAGCGTGGAGGTGGTCAGATTTCTTCTTCTGCCCATATAAGCTGGTGCTGCTTCTGCTAGCCCTGAGGGTGGATGGATGCATGCTGTGGACACAGCAGCTCTGATGGTCTGATGGCCTCAGCGCGTGGGGCATTTCAAACTTGCCAAGCTGTAGGAAATGAGTTAGGTCAGCCAACATCTCTAAACTGTGGTTTGAAGGTTAAAAGAAGACTTTAAAATGCTTTCCTGGGTGCAGAACCATTATAGTCTGTTTTGCTGCTGAAGTAGGTTTGGAGGGGAGCCAAAAAAAATCCCTGTGGCTATAGACCGTACATGAAATGAGTTCAAAAGAGAAATCTCTTGTTCTTGTGGACTGACAGATATTTTCAATTTTTTTGCAACATGATTTCATTACTCACATTTTCCCAGATTTATTTTGTCATGCTGGAGGCACTTATTTGGCACAGGGGTAGATTTAATTTTAATAGAGGTTTGGACCTGGCTGTAGTTATGGCAGTATTAGTGTGGGGTGGAGAAGGGAAATCAAACTCGGATTGTTGATTTGCCTCTTGGCTGAGAGCTTATCAAGAGGGAAATAAATTTGCAGTAATAAAAGCTATTCTTGACGTTCCCTTATGTAGAAGAGGCAAAGGTGATGATTAAATGGAGGTTACACATTAAAATTTCCTAGCCAGAGGAGAGGAGAAAGGACAGAGCAAGATGCCTATCTGTCCCACTGGATGCCGCAAGCTTGTAGTATTTGGCTTTATTATGGATTACAAAGAGTTTGAAAATAATTTTTCTACTTCTAATGGGAAGGATATGTGGTGCCAATTTAAATTATTTATGGTTTTTGATGTTTAGTTCAGTTATGAGATCATGAAGACATCCATGGTTATCCTTTAGGCTCTGATTTGTACTTCTTTCCAGTGACTCAGGTTAAACAAGACAATAACGTCAAACAGAGATGTGGACTGGAACTGACTGGATTTTCCACTTATTCTTGTGCTGAAGATAAGAAAGTTTTATTAGAAACCTTTTAATTGGCATGCAGACTTTTTTTAACCTTCCTTCTCAAATGAAGTATTTTAGGATAATGAATGCAAACCTGGACTGATTTAAAAGGGAAATGAAGACTGTTGTTATGCATGCATAACTAACAGTTTTGTTCTCATAAAGGCTACAACAAACATTTTAAAGAAAAATGAGCCTTGGGATCACCATCCTATGCAGCGTCACGTTTTTGGTATGAGTAGAGTAACACTGGAGGTCCTTTGTCTACTGCCTGAATCAGACGGCGATAAGCTGGTGTAGAACTTGATGATGAATGTGCGATACGCTTGTGAGGTACAACTCAACTGAACAAGAAGTGACTGGAATTCCTGTTTTAGTAATGGCCTAGAAGGGGAGAACAAGGTTGGCATCTTTCACATTGAGGAATGCTTTTGCGTACACAGAAATGCAGCCCTTGAACTTCTTGCTTGCACAGAGGGTTTCTGTATCTGCTGTTTTACACAGCTGCATTGCTGTGCTTTTTGCATTTCTGAGTTCTTTGAGCTATGTAGTCCATTAAATATAAATTGGTTAGGGCTACTTCTTGCCATATCTGGCCAAGTTGTGTGAATTTTACAGGAGTGCTGGTGAAAAGATGGGACTTTAGGAAATAATACTCCAATGGGCTCCAAGGAGGAGCCCATTCAACTGCGTAGTGCTTCTGTTGTTTGTCTAACCTGTCTTTAAAGATCACCCATGGTGGAGATACCATCAACATCTGAAGCAACGCGCTGTTCTGTCCCTGTGTTTAGAAATCTTTACCTTATGTCTAATCCTTTTACTTACTGTTTTATACACAAAACACATGGGAAGTAGCATATTCCCTTCTGTTACAACCCTTTTGCACGCTTGCGAGGTTATTGTTGCAAAGCCCCTTCACCTTCTCCTCTAGAATAAACAACTCTGCTCTTTCAATCATCCCTTGCAAGTCATGTTTTCTAGAAGGTAAAAGATAATGTACCATCTTGATGGGCCACGTGGGAGGAGGAGGCTGCTGGGTGAAATTCTGTGAGAAATTATTCATACTCCAAGATGTGCTAATGAAATATTTCATAGCTTCATTAATATGAACACCAGCACAGTATTTTTTAGATTTGGGAAAGTTTGCCTTACTTCAGCGTGGCTGCGAATGAAGTTGTTTGTTTCCCTGAGAATGAGTGTTGTAGCACAAATTAAAAATAGATGGAAAGTGGCTGTCCTACATGTAGCCATTGCTGTGCCAGCAAACAGCGGTGCATGTGGCAATGGCTCAGTGTTCGGCTCACCGGGGCATCTGGGTCTGCAAGCTGTAGAATATCCAAGTTTTACGGATATTGGAGATGCCAGTCTCTCCTTTTTATCATGATCTCCATCAAAGATGGAGACCATTACAACCCTGTCGATGCTGTCGGTGATGCTAGGTTCTAGTGTTAACTGTTCTTTTAGAAGACGAATGAGGCTACTTGAAATGCTCTGCTAGAGGCAACTGGGTGCTTCTAATATTTTTGCGTTCTCAGCTTGACTCAGGCATAATCGTAACCAGTCCCTTCCCTTAGCTTTTTTCCCAGTGTTAACAGTTATGTTAATGATGCATCATCATACGTGTAAGTCCTTTTTTGTTCTTGCCTTGGACGGTAGAGTAAGATTGAGATTTTCCAGTGAAATAACTAATATTATCTCTGTTCCCATCTGCTCCTTTGTCTCCGCAGCACTTCCTTTTCCCTCTTTCTTTTTCCTATTTCTTTTCTTAACGGCTTGTAATTGCTACTGTACAGCTTTCTGGAATGCCCTGAATTTGAGGGGGTTTTGACAGAGCCTTTTCAACACGAGGTCTCCCGGAGATGTACCAAGGCCTCTTTTTCACCCCTTGAGACAGACAGGAGGACCAACAGAGATAAAATCTGATCTCTTTAGAGGAATGGAAGTGGATGAGCTGTTGCTGTGTGGAACTTTTCCCTTTACTCTTTTTAACATCCCACGTGCCATGTGTAGCTGGTACATAGAGCAGGACCTCGGTGTTTTCTCAGCCAAGAAGCAGCTGTCTCTGTAACTCATTTCATAACTCCTTTGATGCCTCCACAGAAGGAGTGGTGAGTCTGGGACAGGCCTGGAGACATTCCCTTCTCATGAAAGAAAGAGGAAGCGCTCACTGTTGTGTTCTTCAAGGGCTGGGCCAAGGGGGCTGGTCTGTTAGCAGATGTTTCTCAGGCTCTGATTTCCTCATTTCTCTCAGTACAGGATTTTGTATTAACATGTTATGTCCCCGTGGCCGGTAAGTCTGGCAGAAGCCAGAGATGCTGGCTTCAGAGGCAGGAGTGCCCTAGTTCTCGAGGTGTCTCTTACCCCTTCTTCTCATATGGTCCTCATCTGTTGTGCTTGAGAAAATGCCTTTATCACTTTTGCTGACAGGGTTGAACAGTCCCAGTCTTTCTTTTGGAAAGGGCTTTGCTGTCCATTGTGAGGGCTCTTGGTCAAATAGTGGTTGTCAAATGTAGGTCACAAAGCTCCGGTACTGCACTTTGTACCGGTTCCTCTCACGTAGCAACGACCTATGTGGCCAATCCATCTGTCTCGTAGTCTGAAGATGTGTTTCAAGCTTATTCCTGACTGCTGTTGCTTGCACAAAGTGATAGCTTTGACTTGTCTCTCAGATGTCTCTCAGAAAGAGAATTGAGTAAGAAAAATAGTCCCAAATATTTGAACTTGTTCCCAGTGGGAATGATTTTTATATGTTCATTCCTATTAAACTATCCACAGGCAATAGACAAAAGAATTAGGAACACATAAGGAGATTGATATAGAGCTATGTAGCTGTTCCTGTTATAATTGATTTAGAATAATTGAATCATTTTCCTGTAGAAATCTCATCTTCCTCAGAACACTATTATATTCTGCAATACCTTTTGTTCTTTTAGTTAATAGAGCTATATAACAAATGCATATCTGCACTGGCAAATGCAGACCATTTGAACTCTAATATATTAATTTTAAATGTACCTATGGCTATTTTTACTTGTAATTTAAAATGATCCTAAAAAGCACATGTTGAGATAATGAGATCCATAAATATTAGTTGGCATTATTGATTCACATGTATTGCTTCCGTAGATTACTTTCATTTTCCACATTTCTTTTCATGTCTATATTAATCAGGGGGTTGGGTTTTAAAGGTATTTATTGATACTGAGCCTTGTGTAAATGCAATGAAATAAAATTCTGAATTAAGCCAGGGTTTACCACTGTGGAAAAATTCAGTCCCTAGTTTTTGTTAGATATTAACAGAAATTGTTTAACTTACTGTATCAGCAGAGAGGAGGTAACTTTGCCTTTTCCAAAAAAAACTTGGGGAACATTCCTTATTTTTGCAGTCTCTGCAGAAGGACCTTTCTCTAGGGAATAGAAAGGCAGGAACGTGCTCTGGGAATGAAAAATCATTTTCAGCAGAAACAAAGCAAACTGGTGTAGGCTTGTCCAAGATAACACGTTTGTGTCAGCTTCTGTGAGTGAGCAAGGTCCTCTAGCAGCTCTGGGCCGCAGTCAGGACGTTAGAGTGACTTTTATTGTGCTTCAGAGTGATATTGTTTTCCCTCCCTCCCTGCGTAATTTATCCAAGCAAATTTGGGGCTTTATGAAAACAATAAAAGAAAGTTGGACCTCATCTACCCTATGAACTTGAAGTGATTCAATTATACCCATTCATGTTTCTGCAGGGATGCTCATTTTCATGTTGGGATTTTTTTTTGGTTACATGTGAACCTTTCCCAGAGTGAATTTGAGATAATCAAAATAAGACACACTGAAAGATTGTTCAGGCAAGTGTCAGCTTCAAAACTTTAAGTTGCCTCTGGCAACTGTCTTGTATTGACAAAGCGCGTCCTCATGAGAAGAAGTGAGTATGTTGTCACCACATGGTTGTTTAGAACTAGTAATGTACGATTGGATAAATGCTCATAAAGAGCAAGTAGGTCGTGCAGGGGTTCTGAACGACGGAGTTCACTGGATTTAAGTGCTGTCATGTCAAATGTCATCATCATATTTGCTTGTCACTCCCACCTTTCTGCAGAAGAGCACTGCAGACAGAACAGGGATGGGAAAAACTGTCTTTTTTCCACAATTTTCACCATTGCTTTTCAAAAGCAAACTGGTGTTTCAGACTCCTGGGGCTGGCTGGTTAGGTTAAATTCAGCTTATGTCTTTTTTGTATGATTTGGGATTTTTATTTTATTTCTCATACTTGTATACACTCGACAATACGGGCCATGACCTCCACCCAGTCGGAATGACTTGCGTTGATGGTGGGACTAATATGATGGGTGGTGGACATATCATTTGCATTACACCCCTGCCTGTCAGTGGTTAAGCTTTTAATGGAAGGGGCATAAGTTTGATACAGAATTAGTCTTGTTTGTGTTCGTCATCTGCTTTGAGATTGACAGGTAGAATTACTTACAATGTATGTTTTCCATTCATAAAATTTCTTCTCGACATGGTAAAAGGAAAAGATAGTGACAAATCTTCTGTGGGAGAGATGACACATCAGCATTTTGTTTTATGGGACATTGATGATACAGTATGTCACTAAAAGCAGTTTTAGAGCCTAGGAAACAGCACTATTGATCTCCTGGAGTCCTGTTGCCAGACATGGTATTAAAGAGCTTAAGACTATGATGTGTGGCCTTGTGCTAGCAGCGTAGCCAAGAATGACCTTTCCCAGAGATCAGCCAGCTGAGAATCCCAGGGATACGGTGAATTTACTGAGGGAGGTATGTTGCCTACTTGCTGTCTTCCTGTAAACCAAATGTAAACCAAATTGTCGAGTGTCAGGAGGAAGGCTTACACATTCAGGATTTTCAGAGTAATTACCCGGAGGCAGAACAATTTATGTACCGTTGCCCACCTCTCCTTCCCTCCTTCCTCCATTTTGAGCAACGTGAAATAGAAGTTATATTCTGCTGTTTATCATCCACTTAAAAAAAAAACCAAAACACTAAGCCAAGGAAGGAAAATGTAAATGTCTACTAAGATTTTAGCTAAATAACAGTTGGGATTATCAGTATCAGAAAGAAACAGTTTATTGTGCTTTATTGGTATGACTAGTTAGTTGGCAAGATACACAGTCATGCAGCTATAGATGCAAAATTAGCCTATAGTGGTGAGATGAATTGGTTTAGATTTACACTTGAACCTCTAGTAAAAGGAGCTCAATAGCACTGAAAGTTTCTTTTCAAATTGAGTTTAAAAATAAATACTGTACTTGGTATATATTGTTTAAATGCAGGTTTTTATGTTATTTAATACTGTATGAGATTTAAAATGTTTACACATGAAAGACTGCTCATACTTCATGATGCTCGTACTGTAGGAGCACTCCCGTGAGGAAATAATACATAAAAAATGTAGATTTGGAGGAGTATGAATAACTTGATAGTTCAAATCTTGGGTTAAAAAAATTAATAAGAAACGTACTAAGCTTCTTAGAATCAAATGGAGCATGATTCTGAAAAGTATCTGGGGTTTCTGAATAATTTGGAGCCAGATTTTCAAAATAAGTAGTCACTTATATAAATACATATAAATATATATACATCTAAATACAAACAGGCTTTTCAGATGTTCTGACCACAGGGATCGAACAAGTATTTTTTACATCCTTCAAGATATCTATTGGTATCATTAGGCATTAGGGTGTCTCTGTAGTGTGTTTGAAACCTGATTTTTAGCCACTTTTAAAAACATCATCTAATGTCTGCTCTAGAGAGTCTACCTGTTGCAAATGCAGTTTATTTACAAGTGACCTTTTTGACAGTCTAAGCTATATAAAACAGAGTAGGAAGTGTGGGTTGGGTTCTTTTGGTGTGGTTTTTTTTTTTTTTTAAATGTGTGATGAATCTAGCTGTGCTCTGATCCTATACTGCTTCACTGAAAGTGAATTGCTGCTATTTCTCATGCCCTTACCCATGGAGGAATGTGTTTTGGTAACAGTTCCCTTAGGTGCCAAGCTCTTAGGTGTTTAGCGTTAGCCACCATTTCTGTTAGCTTTACAAATCACTTCATTTTTTTCAAAAATTGGATGGGAATACTCTTAAATAGGGTGAGAATATTCTTCTGGTTTAGGTCCTCTGTTTCCATTTAGAACTTAGAAAACGAACAAGTACAAGAAGCAAAATATTATGGCAAAAAAGTTAATAAAATCTCCTCCAATTTCTCAATTAAAGCCTTCAACCAGTGCAAAAAAGTTTTAGTAACTTTTTTTTTCCTACAATTTTGTTGTTTTTCTTTCTGTGCTAGTATTTCCCCTCTAATAAGAATGTGTTCTTATTTTCACACAAACGTAATTTTTATATGCTTTCATACAGCACTTCAAAAGCTGTTCTGATTTATAAGGCAGCTGTGCTAAGAATTGTGACTCTTCTTTCCCATGAGTTTGCACGTCCCCTTTCTACAGGGGAGAACACAGCTACAACATAATTGGAAAACATTTGAATCAAAAAATATGGCTTTATTCCCAATAACTGCTGTGATTCCTATTCACAAGTCAGTGACTAAAGCTAGAATTACTGCTCTATAGATTTCAACACTTCATCGCTTTAGTTTTCATTTCATTCTACACTGGTTGGGAAAAAAAAAAAACTGTATTTCTATTCAGAGAACAAAAACCTCCACTTCCACAATTCAGATCTCCCTCTAATCACTGGAGAAATAGGAACTCTGCGGTATGTTGGTGTCATTAATAATATTTGAACGCGCACCAGGACTTTTTCAGCAATGATCTCTGTTTGCAGATGGCCGAGTGCAGTGTTTTAACCAGGGATTCAGTGTGTTTTTGTTAGATTACTACCCAGACAACAGAATATGAAACAACCATGAGAAAACTGCTTTTCTAAAAAAAACCCTAAACCAAACAAAATCCCACCCAACCCAAATCTAACAGCGACAACAAAGGTCCTTTCAGTAGGAGAAGCAGTCATTAAGTGCTGTATCTAGAATTCCAGATTTTCATACAGAAAGCAGCAGCAGCTTATTTCCATTTTCACCATTCCATCTGTTCTCCTCCCCGTCTCCTCAGGTGTCGTAGAAGCTTTGGAAAGCGTATTTTCAGGTTACAGGACAGAAGATAGAGATTTTAGCCATATGGAACACAGACTTGGCCTTTCATTTCTGTGGGCTTTAGCAAGGGAGGAGAACACAGCTATGGGATAGACACAGCCATAGCTGTCTTCTGTATCATCATCTGTCTGTCCTACAAACTGGAAACACGTGGCAATCGTGTCTGTGGATTTTGTTATTGTGGTATCCTCTAATTCTGTGTTTGTAGTTTTAGATGGACTCAAAGCTCTCGTCCCAGATTTACAGCAACGTGGTGTGCTGTTAATTTCTCACAGAGAAGTCATCAAAAACCAGCTCTGAGAAGCTTCTGCTGTGAAAGAAGTGACGTGTTTGCAACTCAGAAGCTGAGGAAGCTGCCAAAACCCATAAGGCAACATTTTAAATGAAAACACACCATTTATTTTCCAAAGAATGTTCATATGTTGGGCGGACTCTCAATGAGAGAGCTTAGGAAAGAGTTTGTTTCCCCTGCAGGGAAAAGACCACTGCTAACTCTGAACACTTCTACCACATCAACAGTTTTCTTTCTTATAAATCCATTTATAACTTGGGAAGGGGAGAGTGTTTTTTCTGTTCTGCTGAAGGAGTGGAAAAGCAGTGGGAAGAGTTCAAACCTTTTTGCTAAATTCCTTGAAGTTCAACAGAATCAAAAGTAAGCTTAAGAGATGGGACCTGTACACAAGCAGCTGGTAGGGAGAGCTGCAGCTGGGTCTGTGACCATGACAGGAATGACCAAGGATGACCATGAGGTGCAAGGTACCACCTACCAAATGCATCATCTCTCTTCTGTACTGGGAGTGGGACCGTGAAACAGCCAGTTTCACTGTTGTAATTGTGTGGGTGGAGAGAGCGTGCGCCTGTGCAAAACTCTTATGGAGACTCATGCTCATGAGGAGATGAGGTGTCTTTTAGACATTTCGTGCAGCAGAATGATGCAGGAAAATCATCTTGGCGTGCTGGCCATGCTTTACAGGTCAGTGTGGATGGAGGGTGAGGCCACAGCCATCCCTCCAGCCCAAGTTATTCTGGGGACTGTGTAGTCCTAGCAGCACACAAAGGAAACACTTGCTGAGAAAGCCCATTGTGTGGAGTAGGGAAGCTGATACGGAGGCTCCTCACTTTTGCGTCACCCTGACATGGATCACCCAGCCTTGGCCAGAATCACATTTGATTGAGATCTGATTTTGAAAGATTTGGGACATCTCTGGAGAAAGCTGAAGATGCAACAGCTGTGGGTGGTCACTGTCTTTACAGAGATAAGGGATTCCTATAGGGATAATGTTACAAAGAATGAAAAATAATTGCCTGCAACAACTATAAGGGCATTTATTTGACAGTTTCTCCTAAAGTTGTCTATGTGATAACCCATTTGACACATACAGTTTACAGTCCAACATTTTTGCTGTTGCAATCAATAGACTGCAGTTAATGAGGTAGCTAGAGGGTTGTTTAGACCATACCAGTAAGGCAATTAGCCTTGCTAGCTCCTAAGATTAACCCTTGAAAAATGCCACGAGTATAAAAATGCAGGTAGAAATATTTTGTTGCCTCTCATCTCTATGCTTGCTTATTCCTTTTCTTGTCCTCCTTCCAGGATAGAAACACATGTGTAAGGCTTGGTGAGGCAGAGCTGAAGACTTCACTTTAAAATAAGTAAAAAAATAAACCACTGCTTAATTCATCACAACCTTTGCATGTAAGCAAGATGTTATGTTACATGGTATAGTCACTGATCCCCGAGGGCATCACACCTTGTGTGTTCTTCTTTTTCAAACTGTTAATGTTTTACTGATCCCAAGTGAATACATAAACCTCTGGAACATTTTGAGTGTGGTGCCATTTTAACATAGGGTTTTTTTTGTATATATAAAAATAGATGTTTCTTTGTCTTCTGAGTGGAGGCCTAAGGTATGGTCTAGGTACCTACAGCAGGAGAAATCTGGTGGAGATGTTCCCATTTCAGCCGAGTTCCCTTTGAAATGTATTTTGTAAGAAGGAGAGACTGACTCATAATTTAGTACTTACTCGTTAGGGTGCTGTCCTGGGATGTGGGATAGCCAGAGTAATAGCACTGTAAGTCGTACGCATAGAGACTTTGCCAACAGTTGGGCAGAGCAGACTTGCAGCCTTCCATGTTCACAAGGCCGCACACATTCTCATTTTGACAAAAGTTTCAATGTGTAATGGAAAGCATAAGATCTCACTCAAAAGGAAATAGTCATTTTACTGTCTCCAGGTGGGTATTTTCATGCCCCTTATGTCACTTCATAGTTCTGCCATTTGTTATGATATATGTGGCCTTGCTTTGCGAGGGCAGCATTAATTATTGTTTTGTTAAATGCCCCAGTTTTTAGTTACCATGGAACTGTAAGGAGAAGGTATTTTGCAGGAAAGAATGCTAAGAAGGGAGGCATTTACATGAAAATTCTCCAGGAACATAGCCTCTTCCCTTAGCAAGTAAATACTTGTGAAAATGAATGAAATCTCTTTTGGAATCTCATTTGAAATTAAGATTATTTTCCTGCTCAGATGTTTAAATCAAAATTTTCAGCTTCATAGCTCTATATGCTTATGTCATTTAAGAAGATGTAGAATTAGTGGCTATGCTTTTTAATATATTTTAAGTAATCATAATTTCAAGAATTTGGAGGCTTTGAAGACATCCATGAAGAATTCAATCATTTTTTTGCACTTCGCAAAACAGAGCAGGTGTGGTGGGGGGGATATCAGTATCTTCACTTTCCTATGAACAATAGTTCAGGAAGAGAAATTAATGAGTTAATGGAAATGCATATGTTGCAGTTATAGAATTGTGGTCTGTTTTGAAGATCAAATTACACTGAACTGAGCAATGAAGGAAACATTTGCTGTATAAACAGTCCAGCTATGCTGATTTTTCTGGTCACTTCATATAGTTTTATAGGACAGAGCTGTTATTTTTCTTCACCATAGCTTTTAGATTTTGTTCAGTCCTTATACCTTATTTCCTTAAGTCAGGAATCATCAGTATCCTTGATGCTTCTTTATTTCTTTCCATACTTTCTATATATTTTAGTACTGGAATCGTGTCCACCTCATCCTCTTAGATCTTACAGAAATGGATGAAATGTCTGGATTTTCATCTTACAGTCATTTTAAATCTGTATAGCACTTCTGACCTCATCATAATTGTTCCTAATTTGCTGTAATGCAAAAGTGATTGGAATGAGGCTCCCAACCCAAGGTCTGTGAAGCTACAGCTGTGGGATATCAGTGAAGGTAAAGAAGCTGGCTGGTTGCATGTATTTGAAACAGTTCTTTTTCTTGCCAAAACATGCACCCATGGTCAAGAAAACACTGTCAAATAAATGAACTTTGGTTTGGATGCTTGGAAGTTGTTTGAAAACCAGGCCCTTCCCATCTTGTTTTAGGCACCTAGATGCAGCGGTTGGTTTTGGCAGCTCTCTGAGAGGCAGATGGTTGTATAATGGAGTTCTTGTGTAAGACAGTGCTGATAATTGGTCCAAGAGGGCTAATCCTCCCTCTAAAAATCACTCAGTGCTTAACTCATGCATGTATATTGCTGGCAATCTCTTCGGGTGCCTGTTGCGAAGACATGTCAGCACCACTCTTCCAGCTGAGCTTTGATGTTTTGGAGGAGCATCTTCTGCTGCAATAGGACTTGAACTGAAGGAGCACTGGGAACCTGACTTCCAGCAACCAACGCAATGAGGTCTGGTTTCTGATGAACAGCTTCTGGTTTTTTTTCCAAGTGATTCATTCTTGTGCCAAGTCCCCTATGTCTCCTGCATTTACAGGTGTCAGAAGTTTAGGTATGTTTAAATTAGGGACTATACTGTGTCTGTCGGTTATTGTGGAAAAGGTCTCATTTAAAATCCTCTTATACCTACTCCTCCTTAATAAACAAAACAGAAAACAGGTGCCATAGATTTGGCAGTAGGCAGCAAGAATTTAAAATTCTTGAGCAAAGAACAAATATATCTTAAGGGACCATACTTATTTTCAAATCATAATAATAAACATTTTGGATTTATATTGCATTTTTCACCAGTAGTTCTCAAAGCGCTCTTTATAAAGAGTTTGGCATTACGGTGGTGTCTTGACAGTGGACAAACGTGGACACCATAAGATCTGGCACTGAGATCACTTAATAGCTGGGTGGCAGTTACAGCCTAGCACCCTCTTGAGGGCTTCTTTCCTTTCTCTTGGTAGCTTTGAATTGCCAATATATTTATTTAGGAGATTTAACCTGGCTTCACTGGCATTAGTGTCCAAATGCTCAGAGAAGGATGTTGTTTTTGGAGAAAGGCCACTTGTATCTTGAGATGCCAAGACATTTGTAGGCCAAAGAGTTCATCCGACCATTTCAGCACAAATGTGGAGAGGCTGGTTTTGTGCAGCGTTGTGAGAATTAACTACACCGCTGCTCTCAGCTGGACCTATTATTGGTACCTTCTCCTAAAGAGGGAGCTTGCTTTTAAGCATCTGAGACATTCTGAAGGGAACTCTCCTTTTGAAAATTTGGTCTGGGATGATAAATATTTGAGTATTAAGGATAGAGGTGGATCTGTCCTAATTGCCTTCATAAAATATGAAGACAAGCAGTTCTTTTAATCCATTATTTACTCAGTAGATGGTATCTAATTATTTAGGTAATTTTTAAAGTCAGTAAAAGGCTTAACTGATTCCAAACTATATATTGACTTGTGCTGAACTCTGTTGTCTGAGTAAAACAGGAGAAACTTTGACTCTCTTATGGGTAAAATACCTTCCTGTTGTCAGTGAGAGCTCCCTCATTAAGCCACTTAGAATTCCAAGGGGGAGGAAAAAAAGAAAGTTAAATGTGATGCTCTTTGCAGTGATCTTCTTTCTGGTTCGTTCCATGCTGCTTCTATCGAATTTCGGAAGCTGTATGAAGAAATCAAATACTCAGAAGCCTACTGGGCAGCTTTGCGTCCTGTCTAACATGCTGTCTTTTGGTTAAAAAACTGTTTACACAGGCTGCAAATGATCATACTTTATTACTGCTAATAAAATACACTTATCAGTATTGTGACTTGCGCACAAATCATTAACTCTTTACTTTCCTTGAGATTCTTTGTGCATGTAAAAGTAGGCAAAGGGCTGGTTTTTCAAACATGTCAGATAGACTCAACATACTTTTGAGCAAGAACAGTCTTGTAGCCCTTGATGCTGCCGGGATTAGTGTCAGGACTGCCTAAAATTGCCCCAGCTAGTAGCTTAATTGCTTCCGTATAGAACAATTCCTACTATCAAAGGAATTGTGAATTAGGGTAAATTTGTGGTGTGATAGAATAACAGATTTAATGATAAGGGTGTTCTGCTGCGTATCTATATAAAGACAAACATTTATCCTAGCAATGAGCTTTTCCAATGTTTTCAAACAGTTGGATTCTTGCTTCCAGATTTGACCTGTTTAAGTTGTGGTGGTCTGGGGGGATCTCGCTGCAAGGTTTGAGCCACAGAGCCACACACATCTGCATGTCAGGAATGTTAGGACCCAGAATTCTGTTTCAGACCTGTTGCTGAAATGTTTGCAGCTTTATTAAGTGCTGCACTTACAGAACTGATAAACATTAGAGTTTTGTCATGACTTAGATAATTTCAACTAACTGGAAATGCTTTTCAGGAATCTACAGTAAGAAAATATTTTGACCAGTTAATTCTGCCCCTACTCCCACTTTTTTTTTTTTTTTTTAAATATGAAATGTGCGTGTGGGCTGACAAGTTTTATTTCAACTGTAAGCCCATGTGAATGAAAAAAGAGCTGAAGTATAAACCCTTAGGGATTGCTTTTA
>WHYT01016130.1:214524-301240 GCA_009806455.1 Tetrax tetrax
CAGTTAAATACAGATTTAATTTGAATTTGTAAGCCCTATTGGTCAGCAAACAGGGGTAGTCAGAGGTTAACCTAACTTCTGACAACAGCAGATTCTTAAGCAGCTCGAAATCTGCAATGTATTTTGCTAATTCCAGTAGAGCAGAGTAATTATAAAGCCATATGGGAGACATGTGAATGCCATGTCACACATGTATTTGACGTGGAGTGATGTCTTTTTGATAGAATTTAAAAAACCACTGAAATTTCAGAAGACTTGGTTTCATCAGTCATAGATCAATCTCAGTGTGGTAAAACGAGAAGAGATGTTCCGAAGCTAAACCAAGAAAATGGACTGCATTTTCACTCTCAAAGACACTGCTGAAAGACCTCCCAGTAACTAGACCAAGTTAACAGAATTTGACAGGGAAAGGAAAGGATTCAGTCAAGACTGAAGTGTGTGACAGTTAGGAGCGTTGCTCAGCTAGGCTAGTGAAGGATTCAGATTTAAATAAATAAATGAATAAGTGCTTATACAGGATGGTGTGTTACTCATTAGTTGTTTTTTGTTTTTTTTTTTTCTGTTAGGTCTACCCCCTTTCTCCCAACCTACTCCCAAGAATAAGTTTAAATAGTTTTTTGTAAGTTTAGTAGAAGTTACTATGACAGATCCCACTAATTTTTATCTGAAAGTTATGAAGCACTTCACAGTAGCTATAATTTCTCAACCTATAGTTAATTTTCTTGTCCATATTGTGTTCTCATCAAGAAAAGACAGATCTGATTGAGAAATTAAACTACAAAGCTATGTTGGCTGACATAATTAATCTTTATTTTTCACTTCCATCTATTATCAGCATTTCAGTTATTTTACTGAGGGGTCGTATCAACCTGCATCCAATTGTTATTTGCTCATTTAACATTCTAGAATGTTTTTGGTTGCTTTCTTCCTCTCCTTCCCATTCCCTGTTTACTGGAATTTTTAATGTTCCAAAAATTGCCAAACTTAACAACAATGCTTTAGACTTCCACTGGTTATTCTTTTATTTTTCTTCTGAGGATAAATTGTCTAATTCTGTAGAGTCAAGAGTTACTTTTGAGCATCTTTCATATTCACCAGTAAAATGGAGAACAATGCTCAGCGATACAGAGGGAGTATACTGCCTTGGGCTTGCCCTTAAAGAAAGATTTGACTTTTCTTAATCTTGATTTCTGTTTTTCCTGTACCAATATCAGATTAGTACCTTTGAGGGCTAACAGTGATAATGAGGAAGATCATCAGTACGGAAAACAAGGATACTTTTGCAAGTCATTCCAGTGTGTGATCATCTAAGTAACTGATTTCCTAACTTGAAGACCAGAGCTAGCACCATTGACAATAATATTGTAAAACAGTGTAAGTGAACTCAAAATTGAGCCCAATTCAAATGACTATCCCACGACAATGAGTGGTTTGAAGCATTCTAAATCGAAGTGAACTCCTAATCGCTCTGTAAGTATTTTTAACAGAGTTTAAAACTACAAACTGTGAGAACTGACGTTTCAGATTTCGCTGTGGCTAAAGGTCTTGGGCTGACGCACAAAATCATTCTTGATAACACATAAACTGAAGGAAAGTATAATTAACTTAATTTTTCTCTTACTTATAACTCATCTAAGGCTCCTTGGAAGTACTGTATGGCATATTTTACTATATTGTGTGATGGATATATAGGTGTAGCAGCTTTTAGGAACTTTTGAGGGTTTTTTTTAGGATAAAGAAGTTTCTCAAGGCCCTTCAAACAACTATTATTCACATAATCCTTGTTGTCTTTAAGTTATGATAACATTCCTTCTTGTCACATCACACAGATCATAATGAAAGGGAAAGATTAACCACCTGGTTGCAGTAATGGTGGTTACTGTATTTTCTCCCTGCAGTAGATATGTTTTCATTAACATTCTAGGTTTATTTTTTTTTCCATTCTGCCTACTCTTGTTTTATTGACAATGGCTTTGTAGCTTCTCAGAAGATGGGTTGCATCTAAGCACTCAATTTAGCCCTTAAAATGAGTTTGTTCATTCTTTTTTAAATTAAATACAACTTTTTGAAAGTTAATGTTTCTTTTCTACAGTATTTTCTGAGGCTTAAAGCTTTAAGAGCAACAATATTATTACATCAGTCAAGTGCCAGCAGGAAAGCCTCTTAGAAAAGAAGGGGAAAAAAGTAATCTATAATCCACCTTGACTAATGTTTGTCAGACCAAATAAAAGGAAAATTTAGCAAATAGAATTTTTAAGGACTGAGGAGGAAGGGGGATATTTAATTGTCGTAGTTCAGCCCTGATCAGGAAATTCAGAAAATCTTGGAAAAGAGGTTTTTTTCCACGCGTTGTAATGTGAGGAGGCCACATGGGAAGTTTATTTGCAGAAATTGTTCTTGTGCCGATTTCTTTGTTTTGGAAAGAGCTTGTTTTGGTATTTGTTTCCATAAATGTCTTGATTTAAATATTTCACATATAACAACTGCAAATGTGTTGAAACAAGAGTAACATAGAGGCGGTTATGAAAAGTAAGTTTGAATGTTACATTAAACATGACATTTTTCTTTCTATCCTGTCCTTTCAGAGGTGGGCAGGTGCCCTTGAAGGCTCCAGTCCTTGTCAGGGTCATGTGGGTAAAACAAGAGGTGGGGCTGAGTTTTGAGATTAATCCGTTCAGGAGCTGCATGGGGAAAGGGGTCTTCTGGTGAGGAACGAAGGACTGGCAGTATCCGCCCTGGCTTGTTGGGGAGTGTTGTAGCATGAGAAGCAGACAAGAGGGAGGAAAAGGGGGTTAGAAAGAGCAGACCTGGCGCAGACCCAAGGATGCTGAAGTGAAATGGCTTGAGGTGGTATTAAGGCTCTTTAACTCTGCAGTTGAGAGTGTTCCTGAAATGGGAAATTCAGAGAATTGTAGTTACCATCTGCTCTAAGTATCCCATCAGAAACTTTGTTAAATAAACGGAGCTGCAGGCACAAGGTGCGTGCTGAGGGTCTGGTTGCGGAACATAATGACAAAAGAATTACGGGCAGCTCTGCCAGACGTCCCGGACTCGTACAGCCTGTTCCTGCTGCTGCCTGCTCCCTAGGAGCCTTCTGGTACACAGGTACCAGGCCTTGCTTCAACGCCAGAAATGGAAAATTCCACAAATTTCACTTGCTGTGAAAATGTTAAGTTGTACATTACATTGTCAAACATTATGACATGGCAAAATTAAACAAAAGATAATATTACGTAATATTCATTTTATAGAAATTAAGATAACACATCTTATAATTTTTCTTCAAATCCCATATTTTTATATCACTTACATTATCATAATAGTCCAAATATTTTTATTAAGTTAAACATTGTATATGATAAGATCTCTTTTCTCAAAGGTATTTATTTTAATAATTTAATCTTTAGTGACATAGTGTAATTATTTTCAGCTAGCAGCACAGCCACCCTCATTTAAAATTCAGAGTTAACACAGCTTTAAATTAGGTGGCTGACAAAAGGCTGCAAATTTTCACCCTTTTTGTTTTGTTTAAGTTGTAGGTAAAAACAGATCTCTCTATTCTTTTTGTTTAAACAACTGTAATGAATTCTGTTTGTCTGCAGCAAGTAGCATAGCACCCAGCAGTAGACACAATGCTTTTATCTAAGAATATATAAAAGCAAGACAGTATTGTTTTATTTGAAAAATGATGTGTAATTATGGAAATAAAGAAAATGTTAACAGATGACGCAGTGTCGCAGGTAGGTGCCCAGCCTTTGTTTTCTGAGAAATTGTTTGGGTTTCTTAGAATATAAGTTCTTTACTTACAAAATTGTGGGTCTTCTTCAAAAGGATGATACAATTTTCTATTTTTTTTCAAAGAAAAGAAAAATGGAGAAAACTTCCCTGTAAGGTGGGCTTCCCAGCACATTCAATACTGCATACTTTACAAGTTTTTTGAAAAAAAAAACCAACAAACAAACCAAAAACCAAATAACTTCAAAAGTCAAACCAAAAATAAACCAACAGCTTGTTGTGCAGTTTCCTGCTTCCAGGGCATTTCTTTCCAAAGAGGTATTGTCAGATGTCACATTTTTATGAAACAGGACAAGAGTTTCTACTTATGTCCTTTGCTAGGCTTGGAAAGGCATATTGTGGCATAAAATATATTTTTTTATTATTGTTTTATGCGGCTTATTCACTGCTTACAATAAATGTGCTAGATGTTGGCCAGCTACTAATTTAAAAACTCAGAACTTGGGAACCTGTGTGTTCTGTCAGGAAGCACTGTGCTTTGAAAGAAAATATCCCCCCCATCTGCGGCTGGCCTATCTTACGACAAGATGGCGGCACACCTTTCTCTCTGAAGAGGTCTGAGTAGCTGTAGGAAGGAAGATTTTGTCAACTGCTGTCTGTTTATGGATAAGGACAGCATAAGCTTCAGTATTGTGACAGGTATGGGGACTAAGGGGATTTTAATCAATATTTTTCAAAAAATTAGACGAAATAAACTCTGAGTTTAATTTCAAATTCCTTATTGAGAGATGTAATTCTGACAGATGAAATGTCATTGTGGGGAAGTAATCTTACGAAGTATCAGGAAAAGACTCAAAAATTTGAAACTAAGCCCCAAAACCAGTTTTTGGATTCAAAAAGACTGTTGCTGTTGAATAAAGAGTTGTGAAAGAACTCTGTGGGAGGCCTTGTGTTTTTGAGAAGTCTTACATGCTGAGGCTTAAAAACAATGTGGTAGAGTTCTCACATTGGTTCTGTACCCTTCTGATAATCAATGTGGTCCAGCATAGTTCTCATCAAATAATATGTGATTTGTGCAATAGCCAAAGGATTTTGACTTGGTTTGAAAATCGTAGGCGCATGGTAATTACAGCTACTGTGTCTGTTTTTTTCAGTATTCCTTAGAAATTATTTTTAAAAATGCTACCAAGAAGTTGGGTATCTTTTTCTGTTTGTACTCTGGTAGTATCTGAAGGGCCCTGGAAAGACTCTGAGGAAACACATAGTAACAGAGATTATTAAAAAAGTTTAATCTTGGTGTTTTCATGTTGAGGAGCACTGCTTTGCTGAAACAAAACTCTCTCAAGATGGGGTGCTGGTGCTGGGAAAGGGAGTCAGAATAACCTAGAACCCAACGATTATGATATTCCCTAGAGATATGGTATAAGTTAAGCTCAAGTTTCAAGGCTTAAATCAGGCATTACTTAAACTTCTATCTTCCGTACGCTGCACGAATGCCATAACCACCGGGCTATTTCGGAGCATGCCAGTGCTTATTTTCTAGTCAGCCAATTCCCAATTACTCTCCCGCTGAGAGATTCAGTAACCTGTCAAATGTCTGTTGTATTGGCAGGAGCTGAGCCAGGGTCTGTATGCCCATGCAGCGTCAAGCCCGTGGCAATTCCTCCTTTGTTCCTGTTTGCCTTTCACTGTACGATGCGACGTGTCTGATCATCTGAGGTGTACAGTATTGTCTATATTTTCTGAATTAGTAAGTAAAACTTCTAAATGATTGTTTTCACAGTTATTAGTAGATTTTTTTTCCTTGTTGAGTGTATTACTAGAAAATTCAAGCGTTCTTGTAGAACTCATAATTCCATGGGCATCAGTGAAATTAATTTGTTCATGAAGACTCATAATACACTTTAGTGTTAGTAGGCATTTGTGTTACCTGTACTGAACTGTACTGAACCTATTCCCCAGAACAAAACTAAACTCCAGACTTCAGTCATTAAACAGTCATATTTAAATGGGAGACAGGGCTTAAAATGCCCCCATCTTATCAATACTTCTTGGTACAATTTGTACTTTCATTGTTTGCTCTTTTTAATAAGGAACCTTCCTAAATCCTAAGGCTCGAATAAATGAATATTTAATTTAAGTAGAATGGTAAACTATCCAAGAGTTTGCGTATGCCTGGGGTGATCTGTTAGATACTACATCTCTGGAAGTTCTCTGTGAAGCACAGATTAAGCTACGAAGCGTTTATTTAAGTGTTATGGCCTGACAGATAGACTCGTTTGGCAGCTGGAGGGACAGATTTAGATGTCTTTAGCTTCTGCTTAGAAACACAGCACGGATCTGCATAGTGATTCTTTACCAGCGTGATGGAAGTGGAACCTCAGAATTTGTGTTTTCCGATAGAAATGGATCATGTGCAGATCATGTGAAAGTAGTTAGTAAGTACAGACTAAGGGATGGAGAACTCAGTCTGGAATTCCTGGTGATATTTGCTCATGAAAAAAATGATTATCTAAACTGTATTTAGCTAAGCCACCAGAATGTCTTCCACAAGCCAAGTTTTGGCCACATTTTCCTTAGGCAGTGTGCTGGGATGCTTCTCTAAGAGTTGCTACTTCTGTAGTGCCTTTTGTTTTCTTTATTTTCTTTTTGTTTTGTTAAAATGACACAGAATAAAGATAAGCGTGATGTTATACTTGTTCATCTGGTCATATGAATTTTAAAGAATTTTTTCACAGTTAAAATATTGTGTTTTGTAACCACATTCTTGGAGGGATTTTACTAATGCTTCTTAAAAGTGTTTGTACAAACAGACTTGTAAGAATAATTTTTTGATGATCAAGGTCTTCATAAAAATTTCTTTTCAATGCGTCAGTATTAATTGAAAAATGCTCAGAGGAAAATGAACAATGTCTCTTTTTTGATGGTGATAATACACTTTTGCATCATTACTGGGAGACGTCTCAGAGGTAGAAGGACTGTTGCTTTTTAGGAATGTATATTTCAAATGCTTACGTTTACAATTGGGTAAGGGCTTAGCTTTTCCTTAATTTACTTTCCGTATGGTATCATTTGTTCAGGCAAAGATGGAGATAACGTACGATTTAGGCATTAATTTGATAGTAGATTTTAATCTTGACCTGAGGATAAATTTTTTGATGGGCTTGGTTAGCCCGCATAATTTAAGGCATTGTCTTTCAGACCAAAGTTTGCCTTTTTCCATGAATTTGTTTTAGGAATTATTAAAGTAAAGCAAACCCCTTTTGTGGGGATTAATAACAATTTTCTTGTTCATGGGAGAAATACATGAATCCTTTATAGAAGAGTTACAAAATGCATTTATAGTTGCTGACTGGATGCATCCTTTATGGTTTCCATTCACCATGTAAAATAGTGTAATTACAACCCCCCTGATTAAACTAGAATAATTATCTTGATTTATAATGTAGCATTTCTTTTTTATTTTATCTTCGCTTTTCATTTAGATTAACCTTTAAATGAAACACCATTTTGAAACAAAACCTCCAAGGTTTGTTGCGAAATCATTCATGTTGAATCGTCAGATCTTAAAAAAAAAAAAAAAAAAGTTTTAAATTCTTAGAATTTGCACCCCAATTTTTAGGTGTCTCAAGGTCCTTTTGAGTAAACTTATCGTTAATAACAAATGAAAACATGCCCACTTTTCCCCAGGATAATTGACAGAGGGCCTGGATTCTTTATACAAATGATATAATCTTAAATGGTACTTTATTACCTTAATTTTGAGTTGTAGGGCACTTTATCCTGTGAAGGATGAACAGCTCCTGTGCGCTGCTGCGGATGGGGAAACTGAAGTAAAGCTCAGGACTTTGGCCATAAGAAAACTTGATCCCTGATGATTTTTTTATTTTTTTTTTTTTAACTTAATAACGTAATTTACTAGGGAAATATTTGTACTCCACTTCTCAACCTCTGCCCGTCAGTGGTGTGATTAAAGTTTCTACTCTGATTTTATTGTGTTCTGTATGAAGCCAGAGTGGCACAGAAGCCCTGTAATCAGCAGAACCTGGCTGGGAGGTAAATCCCCTTCAAGGACCGGCATCTCTGCGCTGTCAGTGCTTCTCAGCGAGATTAGGGGAGAATGACGTTTTGGTTGGTTAGTCAACCTTGACAGCTCTGTGGTAGAGCTGGTTACAGAATCTATCACAGAACTTGAGCGTTTCTGTTTAATTCTAAACACGGAGGCGAACCAGAGATACTCCATCTGAAACTTTATTTTAACTCGTTATGGTTTCATGCACACGTCAATATTCTTTGCCTTGTAATGGTAATAGATAGCTAAAAAAAAAGTTAAATTTATGTGAAAAATTACTTACCAAAATGTTTGTTGTACAGACTGTTCTTTCCTAGGCTTGCATCATCGAATGGTATTTATTGGCTTTAATTGGATATGATTGCCTACTGCATTCTAGGCAGAACATTTTTTTGCTACTATCTGCCTCTGTACTTGGTTTTCAAATTCAATTTTCTATACCAAAGAGAGCGAGGAGGCTATTTAACACCAGGATATTTATTCAGGGTACTGATTATATAGCATTCTCTACTCCTTACTCTGAGACACTTAATTTCCTTACAAACTAAACCAGAAACAAAAAGCATAAACCATGTCAGTGGTAGGCTTAATATATGGAAAAACACCTTCTTCCAAGTTTTTTCATCATGATAGATGCATAAATTAGGATTGAAATTAAAAAAAAAAAAGGCGTAGTTATTTCAGCACTATAAATACAGTGTATTGTTTGTTGTAAATAGCGTATTAATTGATGTTAATGAGAAGTAGCTGTATTGCAAATAGTTTGCATGATGGTACTAAGTTAACATCCACGTTCCAGCTACAAAATTTATTGGTGTGCTGGGCCAGCATTATACACTCAGATGTTAGTTCTTACTCCAATGGCAGGCACTGAAAATGGGGATGAAAAAGTGTGCAGGTTTTCTCATTCCCTGCTTCTCTAAGCAAAATTATTCTCTAACTATATTTAATTATTGTCTGACTATATTTAACACTACCAGGAAGTGCTGTTAAAATGTAGGATGGTTGCAGAAGTGGTAGTTTCCCACTTACGCTGACGTTGTGCTCTACAGTGGACAGTGTTGTAAGGATGTAAGATGAGTTCAACAGTGTCTAATACCTTTCTCCAGTGCAAGCTAAAAATCCTGCCAATATCCCAGAACCCTTTTCCTGCAGAAGAAAAAAAACCCTTTCCAGTTATCTCCTAAATAATGTTATCGTGAAAGTTTGCTACCTTCTAGCTTTTTCGTGAGTGTGGAAGGATCTCGTCGTCTTGTAGCCAGTTTACTGCTCTGATGGAAGTGGAAGTCCTAAGATGCAATGGATTCTTTCCTCCACATTTCCTGGTAGGGCTTCACATTGCTTTACGTCATTCTGTATTTCCCAGTTCGGATGTAAGACATGGATTCAGTATGTTCCAACAGGGAAAGTAACATAACTATTATTTTATTAACTCCTTTAGAATTATTATATATTTATTTTCTGTGGCTTTCAGGCTAGCGTAGCCCTGATTTTTCTTGTGCGCTTGCAGTATTACAAAAACAAAGTAGCAGGATTGCAAATTTTGACCTTTATGCCTTAATTATGGTGTATATAATTTATGTCTTTGAGCTCTTCTAGTTAGTGAGGAACTTAACTGTGGTTGGGAAAGCTTGTGCCAAATCCTCTTGGCAGCTTAATAATTTTCAGTTGATGTCCTCAGATTCTGATGTGCATTTTTTGTCCTGCTGTCTAATTATAACAGTGGAAGAATAGTGTCCAATATGTTGTATGCCACCTTCCTCCAGTATGCTAGAGTGTATTTTGCCACAGTAGCTTGATGATGGAGAAGGAGGATACTGTAGAGCATCAGGAGCTCTGTCTTACTTTTCGAGTAAAACAGAAAATATCTCTGTTGTATGTTGTCATAGAAAATAATCTTGAGTGTCTCTCCTTGACAAGGAACTTCTTGAAGAATTTTGTGTCTTTGAGCTCTTCTAGTTAGGGAGAACTTCAAGTTCCTTGAAGAAATGAGGCAACAACTTAATCTTGGTTATAGTTTCTCACTGTAGAGTTGCTGCATAATCTTGTACAGCATTTTTCCTAGCTTCAGGTTTATAAAATTAATGTACACATCCTTGTGCACTACCATTTTAGCTTAGAGACAAGTACTATTTTTCATTCCATTGGATTCTGAGTAAGAAATCATGACCGCCCTGAAACGTCTGTGCTGAAGACACATTTAATAAGTTCCCCACTTGTCTTTTCTCCTTGGGTTGTACCTATTAAGCATAAATACAAGTAAATTATTTAATACCTGTGCAGAAATTAAGACAGGAAGGATGCTTGAAGGGCGAATGTCAATTATTCTTTTTAACTGCTTACTCTCCAGCTACTGGTGAGTTGAAGAAAAGAAATTAGCTGGAACTAAAGGATGATTTGAACAAAAGACTCACCTGCTGAAGGTCATGTAAGAAGAAGTTTAGACAGAAGCATCTTGTTTAATACAAAATATATCTATCCAAACTAATCCATGTCAATAACGCATTTAGGATTCTCACTGACAGGAGGTCATATGCCATTTGTATTTGATTGAATAACATTCTATCAAAGTCAACATGCACAGGGCCTACCAGAAGTTATCAGAATTATCATTTCAATTAAACAGATGGCTGAGGAATCAAATGAAGAGCCTTTGAGTGATGGCTACAGAATCAATAATGTCTCTCTGAGCTTTATTGATTTATCTTTGTCTGGGCGGTAGAATTGATTTATGTCTCCAGCTTTATTTTGATAAGTCAATGATAGCTCAACTATTCCTAAATTAATGTCTTCTTTTTGTGGGGCTTTTTTTTTTTTTTTTTTTTTTTTTTTCCCTCCTGTTGAAGAGAGAGAATTTTACATCAAGCCAAACTGATTTTGCTAAGTAATTCTGTGGCTAACAGGGAATCATAAATCAAGCAGAAGGGTGTTCTCTGTAGTTTCACATGGGATGGATGACTTAAATTGTGGAAAAGGCATTTATTTATTTAACCAGTCAGATGGTATTGCATTTTTCCTCTTTGTGCTAACAGACCAGTTGACATTTGTAAGCAGACAGGATTCTTGCTGTGAAGAATGCAATAGTGTGAGGATTGTGATGTCTTTCCACAAATAACGGTTGAAAAATAGGAGAAAAATGTGTCTGTGTGTGAGAGAAGGAGAAGAAAAGGGCAGTCCAACTCCACAAATAAGCTGCTTCTACCATATGGTGCGTTCCAGACGCATGTCAAACAGCCTAACACGTGGAACTCATAACCTTTGTGTGCTGTTAACAGAGCCTGGTGTGGTACTAGCTTGCTTTTTACAAACCTAGATCCTAGTCTTGGTTTTGCTGCTGTTAGAAACGTCCATGTTACTAAAAGTTTTGTTTTCCAGGTCGTTGGAATATTGATGATAGTTTTACAGGCAATGTAAAGAATGTTTTCAGCTGCTTGCTTTTTGCTTTTGGAGCATGTACCCTTTGAAGTTCCTAGGAATAGTTATGTACAATTTCATATGTTATGTAGACCCTCTCATAGTTTGTCATTTTGGGGATCTTCATATGTCAAGCAGAACATGGCTGCAAGCTTCTTCAACTCTTTTAATCTGTATATATTCTTTAGAAATGGAGACTAAAAAGTAGTATCGCTACACCGTGTGTTTGGAAGGAACATCAGGAGACCTAGGTCATAGTTCTACCACTCACTGACTTGAATACACAAGTAAATGACTTAATTTCTCTTGTTTTAATCAGCGGTTAAAAGGATAAGTAGGTCCAGAATTGCTAACTCCTACCCATGCTTTTTGTTTTTTTTTTAAAAATCCCTTTAGTTTTGCTGGTGATTTAGGGTCAGAATTGCTTTGAGCATATAGGTCCATATCTTTAATTACCTTTATCAGGGAGAAATTTGTGGTTTAATTTGTGGCAGGATTTTGAAGCTCATAAATTCAAACTACTGTTGTTACTGAGTAGGCAGACTAGAACTTTCACATTAAAATATCAACATTTGAAGAGAGGGAAAAGCCAATTATGTGATCCTAAAAAGCATAATAAAGGAGAAAACAATACATGAAGAAACCAAAAAAATATTCATTGAAATTGGGAGATTAGAATAAAAAGCACTTTTTCAACAAAAATGCATGGTTTTTGATGAAAGTTAAACCACTGTGTCTTTTGATTGATTATCATTATAAAGTGGCATGTGAGACTTGTGTAATTCAGTATTCCAGATTAGCTTTTCTATGATAACATAAACAGATTAATCAGAAGCATCTAAAGGCAACGTAAACATTGTAGATCAACCTACGTATTCCTTTAGCTTTTACTGCTCTTACTGTTGAATGTTTATATACCAGATGCAGAATTTCTTTGCTGTGTGTGTACACACACACACATACAAGCATATTTCTTCAAAGTTTTGGCCTTAAGAGACTAAATTAAGGATAGTACAGCGGTTCTTTAAGGGTGAATATTAGGTAGAGGTGGAACAGATCTTGCTAGTTTTTTGATTTTATCTGTATTTTCGTGTATTTACTGTCCAGTCAAGTCCATGATCTAAAAGTAATGCCTTCTTTTGGTGTCTCAGAATGCTAAGTAGTAAAAGGCATTTAAAGATCAGTTTGAAGAACGAGGTCCGCTTGGGGGGTTTGGAAAGAGACATTGAAGAGATTTACAGTGCGAGTAAAACAATTGTGCAAAACCATTTTTTTTTATTACAGCACCGTGGGATGGTCAGTCGTTTTTAACTTAGGTAAAGCAGTAAAGTTATGAAGAAACACAATGAGAATAGGAGATAAAAGCATTCCAGCTGTCATCCCAGTATTGTCAGTTCAATCAGATTCCAAGCACAATATAACTGCGCTGAACTATGGTTCAGCATGTCAAGCCATTGTCTGGCATTCACATCAGCAGAGCTGCTATTGTTTTACTGAAGCAGCTGCCATTCAAACCTGTGATGGAGTAGGTGGCAGGCATTCCATGGTTACACTTCCATTGTGCTACACAAAAGAGACCGATTGGGATAACTCCCCCCACGTTTTTTTTCAACTTTGCATGACTTTAATACAAGAAATCCTTCATTTGAAATATTGGACAGGCTGATAAGCGGGATGCTGGAGTTGAAAATTGCAATACAGAGATGTCAATAGATAGAAAGATCTGTGTGACAGAGTATAGATGTACAAGTTGTACTTCCCATAATTTCTGCTGGTGGGTGGACATAAGCCGCCTAAACTGGAAATCATCTCTGGTCCTTTAGGGAGATATTTCATTCATATGTGAGTGTTGGGTTATGCATGAAGGAAATGAAACTTTTTCACCTTGAGAGAGAATAAATGTATTTTGTAATCTTCTGATAGTTTGGAGGACAGCAAATGTAGGTCTGAACTGAGCAACTGAGCAGGATGGTCAGTGTTTAGCAGTCAGCATGAGGTAGCTGTTAGGTTGATGGGAAATAACTTGTTCGGCTGAATCCTTAAAATGTTGCAGTTTTCATTACGATATTAATTAGAAATAAAAGGAAACTCCAGAGAGAAAAGGAGTGAACAGAGGGGGTCAAATTCCCCCCTCTGAACCTCTTTCTCTGAGGAAGGATGGCATTTCTGTGTCAGGACTGAGGGTACTGGCCCATGCATGAAGATGTGAAATCCTCCCACTGTTCACACTTGTTGGTGGCAGTGTGTATGACGAAGACTGAGAGATGATGTGGACATTGCACGCTAGGACCTCTCTGAGAATGTCAGAGAATAGTTGAGACAGGTTTTCTATCAAAGTTTTAGCAAAAAGTTAGAGGAGGTCCAGCATTTTGAGAAAGGCAACTACATCTGTAGGATGTGTATCCACGCCTCTATGGAACCTTTCTAGACTACCTGACAGTTCAGTTTGTCCTAGGACAAGTCTTAGGAAAAGCTACCCTACTTGTGATGGCTCAGCAGCTTCTCCTTTGTCTTTGGGGACAGTCTGTGCGAACCTGGGCTTGTGTTGCTCAGGTAGCCTTTAATGTGGTCTTTAATACCGATTTCCTGTAGGAAGGATAAATACTACTGAAAGGATATATATTCTTTTGTATGCCTACTGTAATTTTAAAATAGCATTTCAGATGAAAAAATCTACTGTGAGGGAAGGCTGCTGGATTTAAGTTCAGCCAGGACAATTCTGGAAGCAGTGCAGTCCAGGTAAGCAAGGAGAGGAAAAAAAACCAAAAGTAAAGAAGGTTGTTTGCCAAAGTATCTGTCAAGCTTCTTTGCACTATGCTGCTCTTGTCTGGAATTTCTAGTAGCACTGTTGGTTTAGTGCATTCTTCCCTTTCCCTCATTGCATTTTATCTTTGCTTAAGTTCAGAGCTAGACAAGTCCAGCCTTTCCTTGTCTCCAAGTGCTCTGCCTTTATAAGTTGTTTTTTTTTTTTTCACTTTTTCTTCATTTGTACTGTACTGTTGCTTTTCTGTACTGAGTAACTCCAAGCACATGAAATAACCCAAGCTGCACTGCTCTGACTGAGGGCGAATTACAGTCTTACTGTTGTAATCCTAAATTTGGTGAGTTTGTAAAGAGACTAATAGTACTTGGTCCTGTGTGAGGAGGAATTCCATGTCATGCACATGATCCGAGGTACAACGTGGCTTCAAAATCTGGCTCATGCTGCATTTGTCATGCACAGCGTGGGATGAACCTCATTCTTCTCGCATAAGCAAGGACTGTGAGACCAAGGCCATGTTTTCCAGTAACCTGGACATAAAGGGGTCTTTTCTTCTTTCTCCTTCAGTTCCTTTGCACCAAATAATTGTTTTCAGAGTGTAAACTATTCTCAGCTACTGGTAAAAACATTACTTAACCGAAGTAAAAGGCAATGGGCACACACTGAAATACAGCAAATTCAACTTAAGCACAAGAAAAAAAAAATTACTGTGAAGAGTGGTCACACACTGGAACAGAGCACCAAGAGTTGTGAAGTTTGCGTATCTGGAGCCACTCAAAACCTGACTAGACGTAGTCCGGAGTGACCTGCTTTAGCGGACGATGTTCTGAACAAAGGGATTGGTTGGAATGAATGATCTCCAGAGGTCCCTTCAGCTTCTGCCATTCTTGACAAGGAGAATCAGGAAGGCTTTTCATTTTCCCTACTGTGTGATCCATTTAAGTCAACTTTAATTTTCCATTTGCTTCAGTAACTTTAGGAAGCTAAGCTTCCACTTCAGCTTAATGCCTAGCTGACCATGACTATTAGGTAATATCTGTTTCCCTTAACGTCCTCCAGAAGTGGAAGGGACAGATAATATCCAGAAATAGTCTCTGATAACATATCATAGTGACTAAATAACTTTTTCTCTGAAAAATCAAAGAACTTGCAAGGTAGTATTTTTTTCTTTTTTTTCCTCCCTTAGTGCCACAGGAAAACACGGTGCTTTTCTGTATCTCCTGAATAAATCTTTTGTAGGAATTCATCTGGAAGAGAATGGATCATTAGTTATGACTGTGAGACAGTGAAGCATGCATTGAAGTTTTTCTTTAGACCTGCTTTTGTAAAATGCAGGACTCTGAGGATTTTTCACCTTGGAAAGTAAAGGTTGCAATGCGTTTCAAGTTCAAGTTCAGGCTTTTCAAGTGCATTATCAGAACAGTTCTTGATAATTTGAAAGAAAGGGCAATCTCTCAAACAAACAAAAAAATCTTCCCTGTAATGACAGGATTTCTTTCTGGATGTATATCTGTATCTTCAGTTAGTTCAGATATTGGATAAATTCTTATTTAAACATATAGGTGCAACAATATGCTTTGTTAGTAGGTAACAAGGGGGCCTATCAAACTGGCAAGAGATTTATTTTTTTAGTGAGTTCCGTTTGGTTTGGGTCATATGAAGCCAATGAAAGGTAGACAGGAGAGTTTACATTATGCCTAAGACTTGCTATTAAGGTTAAAATGAGATAAATGGAATATTAAGATTTTAATTCCCAGCCCTTTTCATCCTGTTTCCTGAAAGGAAAAGATGCATGTGGCTTAAATTTGAAATTTTTAATGGGAAGAGAAGTGATCTGTGCAGAAAGTCTAACATCAAGGGTTTGCTGACTTTTTATCAAAAGCCAGAGGAAAAGAATAAGACGAAGAATAATAAAAGTTGTTGCCAAACCACTTGAATTCTGGGTGAATAGGTTAATATTCTCACATCCGAGTAGCTCTGTGTTGTCTGCAGTGCTAACAAGGTGACAAGCGATGGGAGCAGCAGCTGACAACCTGCTGCTCTGAGGCTGTACTACTGAGGTGTGTTGCTGCTATGGGACCCCTCGCATAGTTTCGGAATATTTACATATCACTCTGGTACGTTTCGTAACATTTCCACATTTCTTGCTAGTCCAAATGGAAAGATTGGTGGGTTTTTTTTTGTTTGTTTCCCCATTCCTAGTGATAGTTTTGTCCTTTGGTTTCTGTCATTTTGGGTGTTAGGAGCATTTTGGCACTTCTAACTTGTTAGCTCACCTGGTTTTGGGTGATATCATGGCAATGCAGAGATTTTTATGAAGGTCTACAGACTGGTACATGCCAGTTTTTAGATTATTGCCATTTTGGTAATATCAGCTTACTAAAGAAGAATATTAGAAGGGTTAATTGTGTCAACTGTAATTGCTAATGTCGTTTTAGCCTCAAGAGAGTGCACAGGGATGGAAGGCGTTGAAAACAATATTAGTGTTCACTGCAAGGAATTGTGTTGCTCCATTTATGGTACAGTCTTAATTTTCAGGGATGCATGTTTTGTCAGCCTTTTGAAATGCTCATACACACATACACACACAGAGAAGTTATAAAAGTGTATCATAAGAAAAGGAAGGGAATTCAGAAATATGAATTCTAATGAATTATGAAATATAAATTCTAAGGTGCTGTGTCTACCTCAATTTCGCTGGGAAATTTAAAAATAAAAAAGCCACAATGCATCCTTCGGCAGCGAGATGTAATGTGGGATAATGTAGAGGAATGCATGTAAGAAAGTACCATTTGTACAAATACAGTGCTGAATCAATTTTAACTTCATGTGGGAAGGATATGAGTATTTCTATAGGCAACTCATTGTACCATAGGGACCATAAAAACCAGTAAGAGTCTAGGCTGATAGAAAAACATAAAACGGAGATAAGAGTATAAAATGTGATGGCATTATTTCTATGGCAGTGGACTTGATCTCACTTTGAATAGTCTGCTTGGTGATGCATCTTCTCCCAAGACCCTGGGGGGAAAGGTGGAATGGATCTGAACAGAAGTGAGTGTCCCTGCTGCTGCTGGTTCCTCAGGAACCTGTTCCTGTGCAGAGCAGGACTGTGCCGAGCCCCCGGTGCCGCCGAACATCGCACGGCTGTGTTAGCCTGGCTGGAGGTGTGGTTGTTTCTGGCCCGTTTATTCGGCTTTTACAGAATCCTGAAATAGAGATAGAACCGGGTAGGGGTCAGAGCACAGCAGGGAGCAGGTCCTCCAAGAAGTAGTGCTGGTGGTAGAGCAGAGATAGGGAAGGAGAGTGAGGGAAAACAGGATAAAGAATTACATGAACACTGGCTGACAGTTCTTTTCGCCGTGCTGTGTAACAGAACAGTGGATGAATCTGAGATGCAGCAAGAGGGATGAAGGAAGCAGCGGTGCTCGCTTACTCTTTGAAGCATACCCGGTGTGCTTTTGAGAGCGGTCCAGGATGGATCAGTCTTTGCACATCCGTAGGAATCGTTGAGTTTTTGAGGTTTAGCTGATGTTAGGAAGAACAATTGTGCAGCTTTCTGGCCTTGGAATGGTGAGCTCACTTCTTTCAGAAGCATTTCCAAAATCAGGCAGGCCTGCAGGGGTGGAACGATTCATCACCCATAGCTGGTACCGCAGCCCTGTGCGTTACAACTGAACTGACACGCTGCTCCCACTCTGCGCCTGCATCCGCACATAAAACCCAGTGATACTGCTCATACTCTTTCTAATTGGGTAGAAAACAGAAAAAAAAAACCAAAACAAAAAACCAAAACCACAATGCAGAAATTCCATTTGTTAAAAGGATGTTGTCAAAGCAAGGCTGGAGAAGAACAACCTGAGAGCTCCCTTCCCGCTGCCCCTTTCCTGTTTTAACGCAAGTGGTTTGGAAGATAAGTGCAGAGCGAATCCAGGTAGAGAGTTTTATAACAGTAGACTTGCCATTGACACAACACGGTTGTTACAAACACAGCTGGGTTTTCAGACCTTTTGGCTACCTGCATCTTGGTAAATCCAGGCTCAGCCGTTTATTTTGGTGCCTGGATTGGATACACAGAGTGTGTATATATTTATTTTTTTAGTGAGGTAGTTTGAGACCTGCTTTCCTTTTTGATCGCCAGTCCTTGTTCTTGCAAAGTCTCTCGGATAGACTTGAAGACATCAGCTTTTTCTTTTAACAGCACATCCCATAGTTTGAAAGGATTAATAAGAGCTGCAGTGCCAGGGCCTTCCACAGCCAGATAGATTCATTGCTGTAAGTGTATTTCTGGTGACTTGCAGGCAAGTGACTGATCAGGGATTATACTTCTGATTATCCCCTTGATTTAGTTAGAATAAAAGTCTGCCAATGACCCAGATGCTTGAAAAAGCCGTAGATTAAGCTATTGAGGCCCGTACCTCCAAATCCCACAATATTACATTAACGCACGTTCCGAAGCTGCAGAATTGGATTTAAATCCAGCTCTTCAGCCCCCTTCATAATCTCATTTTGTACTTGGCGTGGTGAAAATAACTGTAATGCAGCCGCCACAGGAGTGACTGTGTGAGTGTTTTTCACATTAGAAAGGCTTTTAATAAAGTAAAAGTGCTTTAAGTGCAGAAGTATCTTTCCTTACTTTCTTGTAGCCTTGATAACAATGAAAAAATTTCAAAATATTGTAACTCGCAGTGGCGATTGATGGAAAAGGGATATGGTCTCTGACTCACAGTGTGGAACAAGCTTCACATATTGGGGCCTCATTAAAGATTGATGATGTTTACATTGTTCATGGTTACTTTCAATTTTTGTTGCACGTATGACTGTCAGATAGCATCAAAGATGAAGATTAAGAGTGATGCAGTGATTGCATCAATCTCAATTTTGATCCTAGATGCTTCACTAAAAAAAAAAGAAAAAAAGGTGGGGCAAATAATAACTATATGTATTTATAAAGAAATCCTGAAGTGGGTTAGTATATCATGCAGTGAAGTTCCTCATCAAGGGTCATTAATAAAAGTAAATGCAATAAGGCCATTTTGCCATGATGCAGGCTTGGCACACGTCTTGTACATTTGATGAATGGGCACCAGCCTAAGAGAGTGGACGCTCAGCAGCACGTGCTCCAGGCAAGCTCCTGGAGCAAAAGCAAGTGGTAAAGCAGATAGGGCTTCCTTGTGACTTCCATTGCTGAATTACCTCCTGATGGTACAACTAGAAAATCGGGTATCCAGTACAGGTGATCCTTTTCAATGCTAATTTACCATCTGCGACGAACAGGTGGTGTTTCCCTTTGAACACGTTTCTGTTGTACATAAATGAAGGGATGAATTTCGATTCCAGGATATTTTATTTAAAGAAAAGTTAATAATCTGCATATTTTTCAATGGGTACAGGAACCTGCCAGAGAATTACAGCCTAGGTGGTGAAATAGCTCATTTACAGTAGGTGAATCACTTGCAATGTAGGAGATTACTTTTGAGAATCTGGAAGGGGAATTTCCCAATATTACCATTGTTTTCCTCCCATGCCAGTACTCCAGATGTGCTAATTATAAAAGGGGTTTGGGGTTTTTTTGAGTTCTCTATCCTGAAATAAAATGCTGGGAACAAAATCATTATTTAGGCAATTTTTCATCTGAGAAAAAAAAAAAAAGCCAGCTCTTTCCCAGGCTGTTGTTTTTACTGGTATAGGGTAGGTGGAAGGCAGAAGTGAGGATTAAAGATCAGCCATGTAGTTACAGGTTACAAAGCCTGTAAGCACAGGAGGAATTATCCATGAACTGTGGGCAGCTAAGGCCAACTGCCTAAAGTCAGATCTTGCTAAATATAGTGGTTTTTGACCGGATTACCTTTGTAGCAGGTCACGACTATTATGGGTCATTTCCAAGAGCTACTGAAGGAAGTAGTTTTTCCCCTCTTCGGAGGATATTGGAAAGAACAAAACATAACTTTTGCTTGATTTATGAGCACTTTCCTCTGTGTGAAATAGAGGGCTAATCTACTATGTTCAACAGAGAGAGACATTAGAAAGAATTTGTACCTATGCAGAAGTTAAATGAAGGCTTCTGTGTTCCCCTCTGTGGGAACTTGGACAGTTTAGGCAGAGGGCTGGGATACCTGATCGCTCTGGTGAGCATCTCAGGAGTGTGTGCAGAGCTTAGAAGTCTTACTTGACCTTGCCCTGTCCTGATATTATTATTTTTTTTCCCACACATCTCAAGCATTGAGAATCAGCTACTGGGAGCATACTCTAGCTGACAGCTCATACGAGGAGCCACAAAGACACCTACAGCAGCGCACCCTTTCTTCTGGGTGTGCCCTCTTCCCTTCGCCACTATAGCAAGCAACTATAGACACTATAGCCAGACATTATAGACACTATAGCCAGCCAGTATAGCTACTATAGCCAGCCTCTGTAGCAACTATAGTGGCTATAGCTCAGTCTCTGAGTGGCTACAGCCACCATAGCTCACTCCTTAGAGCATGAGACTCTCAATCTCAGGGTCCTGGGTTAGAACCCTACGTTGGACAACTCGGGACATCAAGAGAGAGACTGCGTAGTCCTGATTGGGGAGCAACTGCGACAGGCAGATGTCTAGGCATCCACTATAGCCAGCTACTAGACCTACTAGAGCCGCCATAGCCAGCCACTTGAGCAACTATAGGCAGCCAATATAGATAGTATAGACACCATAGCCAGCCACAACTGAGTAACTGAGCTGTAGCCTCTACAGTGACTGTAGTGGCTGGCTAAAGTGCCTATAGTCGCTGGCTATACTGCTTGTAGTGGCTATAGTTGCTGGCTATAGTGGCTATACTGTGTGGTTATAGTTGCTGTAGTGGCTGGCTGCAATGGCTGTAGTGCCTATGTTGACTGGCGACAGGGGTTACAGTGCCTGTGGTGGCTGGTTAGAGTGCCTGGCTGTGGTGGCTATACTAGCTATAGTGGCTGGATATTGTGGCTATAGTGCCTATGGTGGCTGGCTGTGGTGGCCGGCTATAGTGGCAAAAGCGTCTCCCTGTAGTGGCTATAGAGGCTGGCTCTGGTGGCTTCCCGTTGTTGGTATAGTGGCTGGCTGTCGCAATTGCCGTATTTAGGATCCCATCTATGTCCCTTCAATTCTAATACCCCCCTTGGAACCCATGTATACTCCCTTTGGGATCCTGTGTGCTCCCTTGGGGCCTCTGAGCCTTTATATCCCTCCTCGGGACCCCTGTGTAGCCCCTCTGAGCCCTTATTTCCCTTTTAGAGACCCTATAGACCCTCTTTGGATCAGCATATACTCCCTGTGTGCCCTTATATGCTCATTTAAGGGGGGAACCAGGAGGCTGGTGGGGGGGGTTGTAAGGGTTGGTCAGATGATCAGTGTTGTCTCAGCCTTGTCATGGAGCACTTCCAGGTGCTCCGTGGATTTGATGTGGCCTAAAAGTGAGGCTCACAACTTGATGTGAGTTGCTGCGAGCAGCCTCCCTGAGATGCAGTTGTTTTTCCCGGGAACAGAACGGAACCGTTGTGGGCAAGGCCGACTCTGGCCCAACAACAAAATGTACCGCATCCTTGAGAGGGTGGACAGAGTAGCGCAGAGGTGCCACGGCTCCTCCCTGTTGTCAAGACTGGCAGAGATAACCATGCAGCTGCTGTTGGGGAGGATGAATCACAACTGCTGTCGAGAAAGGGCCCTTTAACTGAACTTTGCTAATTATAATGTACAAAACCCACACTTCTCTCCTAAGAGAAGAGGTGGAGATCCCCAAAGTAAAGGAGGAGGAAGGTTTGCTCCTTGGCGTAAAAGGCCAACCCCTAACAACAAGACCCTGAAGAGCTCTCCCCACCAGGGATGGATATCGATTGTGAGGACCGGCAGGACGCTGGCTGGATCTGGGACCACAGGCACGCCTTGGACCCCGTGGTGGTAGCTATTCTCCTTTTTTTTCCTATCTTCACTTTTCCTTTTCGCTCCCTTTCACCTATCGCATGCCGCTTTATGGGCAAAATAATGACGTTTGTGCTGTGTGATTGAAACCAGCCCCTTTGGTGTGTTTGCCGTAATTTTGCACTTGGAGATGGCACTGAAAGAACCACCAGGAGTCCCGAGTGGGCCGTGCCATTTTTTAAATTGGCCTGGTGGGCAGGATTGTGAAAGACAGAGAGGTGCGGGTTGTGTGTGGTCTGTAACAGGGGAAGGCCGGTTGGGTCCAGCCGCACCTAGCCCTACATCCCTTTGGATGAGAGGAGTCTAGAAAGCAAGGGGGCCGATCCGAATTTCCCGCACACCTCACACACCTGGTGGACTTGAACTGGAGCTGAGCTGTGACAGGGGTGTGGGAGGCTGGTGGGGGCATGCGAGGCCCACTGATGGTGTGAGGATGCGAATGAGGGGAGGAAGAATATAAAATCTGTGGGCCTGGAGGTGAGCTCTCAGGGGCAGTTGAAGAGCAGCAAGAGCTTTCAATGTTGGCACTTTGGGTGTGGGAGCAATCGTCTGATGTTCAATATTATACTCCTTGGGACCCCAGTGTAGACACTCTGAGCCCTTATATCCCCCTTTGGGACCCCATATACCCCTCTGAGCACTTAGATCCCATTTAGGGACCCTATGGCCAACTTCGGGACACTGTATACTCCCTGGAAGCCCTTATCCCACCTTTAGGGACCCTACATACACTTTTTTTTGGGAGTCAAAATACCACCTGTGAGCCCTTATAGCCCCCTTTATGGCCCCCTGTATACCCCGCGAGCCCTGATATCCCCCTTTGGGACCCTCATACACTCCCTTCAGGTTCCTATAAAACCCCTTGGGGACCTTTAAAAATGCTTTTGTGCTCTTATATCCCTCCTTGGGACTCCGTATAACACCTCTCAGCAATTATATCCCTCTCTGGGACCCCTTCTAGCCCCTCTGAGCCCTAACATCCCTCTTTGGGACCCCATTTAGTTCGACTGAGCCCTAATATCCCTCCTTGGCACCCCTTTTCTAGCTCCTCTGAGCCCTTATGTGCCCTTTAGGACCCCTTCTAGACCCCCTATGGGACACCATATACCCCCTTGGAGCTTTTGTATCCCCTTTAGGGACCCTAGAGGCCCCATTTTGGATGCCGTATACCTCCTGGGAGCCCTTCAACCCACTTTGGGACCCTATAGAACCTCTTTGAGAGCCAAAATACCATGTGTGGGCCCTTATATCCCCTTTCAGGACCCCATAGAGCCCCTATAGGTCCCCTTCTACCCCTTGTGTGCCTATACATGCCTCTTTGGGATCCCCAAATACACCATGTGAGCCCTTAGGCCCCTTTAGGACCCCATATACGCCCCATCAGCCCTATTATATCCTTTGGAACCCACATATACGCTCTTTGGGATCCTATATACCCCCTTGGGGACCCTAAAAAAAAAGCCCTCTGTACTCTTATATCCCTTTTCAGATCTCCTTCTAGCTCCTCCAAGCCCTTATATCCCCCTTTGAGACCCCATAAAGCCCCTCCGAGCCCTTCAATCCCTTTTTGGGACTCCTTCTAGCTCCTCGGAGCTCTTGCATCCCCTGTATGGACCCTGCGTACCCACTTTGGGACTCCATATACCCACTGGGAGACCTTCCACCCCATTTGGGACCCTATGTACCCTATACGGAATACAAAATAGCACCTGTGAGCCCCTATTATCCATCTTAGGGACTCCCTTCTAGCCCCTCTGAGCCCTAACATCCCTCTTTGGGACCCCATTTAGTTTGGCTGAGCCCTAATATCCCTCCTTGGTGCCCCTTTCTAGCTCCTTTGAGCCCTTATATGCCCTTTAGGACCCCTTCTAGACTCCCTATGGGACACCATATGTACCCCCTCTGAGCTTTTATATTCTGCTTTGGGACCCATTCGAGGTTTTCTGAGCCCTTATGTCTCTCTCAGGTACCATGTATAGCCCCTCCCAGCCCCTTGGTACCTCTCTGAGACCCCTTTTAGCTCCTCTGATCAATTATAACCCTATTCAGGACCCCTTCTAGCCCTCTGAGCACTTATATTCCTTTTTGGACAACTTCTAGCCTCTCTGAGCTGTTATATCCCTTCTTTGGGCTCTTTCTGGCCCCTCGGAGCCCTTTGGGACACATTCTATCTCCTCTGAGCCCTTTGTGACCCTGTATACTTTGTCTGAGCCCTTACATCCCTCCTTGGGACCCCTTCTAGCTCTTCTGAGCCCTTATATGCCTTTTAGGAACCCTATGGACCCACTATGGCTTACCAGATACCCCCTTGGAGCCTTTATACCCCCTTTTGGGACCCTATATACCCCCTTTTGGAGGCCATATACTTCCTGGGAGGCCCTATACCCGCTTTGGGATCCTATACACCCTGTTTGGGAGCCAAAATACCACCTGTGAACCCTTATATCCCCTTTCAGGACCCCATAGAGCCCCTACAGGTCCTTTTCTGCCTCTTCTGTAACCATAGATGCCTTTTCCGGACCCCCAAATACACCCTGTGAGCCCTTATATCTCCCTCTAGGACCTCCTAATATGCCCTTGTGAGCCTTAGGATCTGCTTTGGAACCCTTTGAGATCCCATATACCTTCTTGGGGACCCTGAAAGAGGCCCTCTGAGCTCTTATATCCCTGCTTAAGACCCTCTGCTAGCCCTTCTATCCCTCTTTCGGACCCCTTCTAGCACCTCTGAGCCCTTCTATCTCCCTTTGCGACCCCAGTATAGCCACTCTGAACCTTTCTATTCCCTTTAGGGACCCTTTTAGAACCCATTTTGGGACACTGGACACACCCAGGAGCCCTTATATCCCCTTTCTGGTACCCTATAGAAAGCCTTTCAGACACCCTATACCCACTTTGGGACCCTATACACCCCCCTTCAGAGACAAAATACCACCTGTGAGCCCTTACATCCCCTTTCAGGACCCCATAGAGCCCATACAGGTCCCCTTCTTTTACTTTTTGGTACACGTAAATCCAACTTATAAGCCCTTATAGCCCCCTTTATGCCCCTATGTATACCACATATACTCCCTTTGGGATCCTAAATATTTTATGGGGGACCATTTAAGAGGCCCTCCGAGCCCCTATATCGGTCCCGATCAGGGCGGAATTGCGACAGCCAGACACTATAGGCATCCACTTTTGCCACTACACCCAGACACTATAGCCACTGTAGACAGCCATTATAGCCAGCCATTATAGCCACTATAGCCACGTTATAGCCTTTGTGTTGAATCTGTGCCTTGGCAATTCATTCTTTAATTTGCTTCATTCTAACATGGCTTTTCTCTTTAGTGAAGAGAGGTCAGAAATGAAGATATGAATAATGAAAAAGCAAAGTTGGTAGTGCAGCTCCTTCATTCTTTCGGATTGAGTTTAATGATTATTTAGATAATTAAATCTGAAGTCTTTTGCTTGTGACTATACCATTGTATTTGAACTAAAGAAAAGCTGTTAACTTCTGAAAGTTGCCTTACCAAAACAGACTATAACACAAGGTAGTTGCCTCTGAAAAAAGGTATACAAGAAATCTCTCTCTAGGTAGAGGTGGCAAAATTTACTCCCTAAATGGTTGCATCCTGATATATTCTACTCAGAGAACAGTTTAAGGCCTGAATAAAGAGTTTTTCCCTTCTGAGATTCTTTTTCTTAGTGTTGGCTGTCATAACTGTTGATAGCCCTGTTGAGGAGTAAAGGATCAGTTAAGTGGTGAGAAAACCAGGGTATTGTTTTAACAAGCATAGGTAGATATACTTCAAGCTTGAAAATGGTCTGTCATCAGTTTGATACATGCAGTTTTCTTAAGATCTTTCTTCCCTTCTCAGGAATGTTAAAATACAGAGATTTTAAACCACCAGTGGAGAAATCTAGTAAGAAAACCTCCAAAACTTAAAATATTAATTATTTGAAGGACTGCTTCTTTTTGTTTTAATTTTCTGTCACCCTTAACATTACAGTAATGGTATTTTTGTCTAATCAAGTTTTTGATTAATGCCTACAGTTAGCAGGTATTAGGGAACTGTGTTTTTAGGAGCACCTCATGCTTTTAAAGACCCCTCCTGCCCATTATATCAGCGATCAGTGTGATCTAGAAGCTGCCTTCTAGCCTGCAACTCCCCTTCTATGGGCTGACATGAAGGGACAGTGGATTTGGTACTGGGCAAACCAGTTCTAAACCAACTACTTCCAAAAGGAGACCTCTGTTAATGACTTTGCCTAGGCACGCAAAGTCAAATTCCTATCTGAATTGAATCTGCAGCACTCAAGATTTACCTTAGTCTCTTTTATTTTTCTGTTGGGATTTTTTTCTTCATGCAGGAAGTCAGGTGAGACCTGTCACACTTGTATCAGGACCACTGGCACTGATGGAGGTGCTGTCAAGCATTAATTTAGTTGTACATCTTTAATCTGAAGTATATGGGAAGGATTTGTTTTTAATAAAAATGTTACAGACTTTTACTGTTTTCCTTCTCTTAATTTTCCTCAGTATTGCAGATGGTTTTAGTATTGTACACTTTTTGAGTTGACAATTAATTAAATCTTTAATAGCCTACCAAAATCTGTTGCTTGCTTTTAATTCTTTCAGTGTGGATATTTCTCCTCCACTACTTATCCAACTTTTCTTCATCAGAAGCATTTTCATTTGTTTCAGTTTAATTCATTGGCAAGGAATTTAATTTGGTGTTTACATCAATTTATTAAATAAAATACCACATGATGATTAAAAATAGTTTAACTGTTTTTTACCTGAATTGGAAGGAAGTATAAAAACCCCACTATGTGTAGAAAGTTCCAGGCCATTTCAGATATAATTTTCCAGAGTTGTTCCTAATTCCCCAGAATGTATCACTATATGTGTGTAGCTGTATTAAATCTACTGAATACATTTCATAATCCCAGACAGTGCTTTCGGGGTGAAGATGACAGTCTCTCATCATGAGTGAGATATTGTGAGTGTGCAGTTTTCTGTCATAATGGAATCCATACTTTAAAATGCTATAAACATGTAAAACCCTGCTGTGCTTTTCTCTGAACAGTATGGTAGAATTTATTTTTTAATTCATTAACTTCTTTCAATGTGAAACGTTTCCTATTGTGGAAAAAGCTATTTTCAAATTAAAGAATACGGTTTGGAGCTGCTGGTTACCAGGATACTACGGAAAATACATTTACTCATTCAAGGAGCCTCGAGAAGTCCGTTGAGACCTCATAATGAAGTGCGGTTACACTTCTAACTATTTATGACTACTGTTCTACAGCTTCAGCATCTGAATGACCACTATTGATTGATTAAATAAATGCAAAACAAACCCCTTTGCTGTCAGAATTTTTAAACAGGAATCAGCAGTGTGGCTGAAACGCTGAACAGCTGCTCTTGCCTGAGGTGATGTGTGCACACGTCTTTGCCTGGGCACTTTGAATCACTTTCTTGCAAAATACAGTGGCATCAGCTGAAAAACATGGTTTGAAGGAGTTTGAAGTTTTGTGAGGTCTTGTTCAGACTTTTCTAGATGTGGCTTCTGCTATGTGAGAACTCGGACGAGGATGACTTGTAAAACTCACAGCATGAATTTCTACTGTCTTAAAACTGTATTGTTCATTTAACTTGTGCAGTTTGTGGGTCTTAGAGAGATGCAAAATTTCAAATTGGATTTATGTTATAAAGCAGGCCTGATAAGAATCAGAAAATCACCCCGAATGTCATGTGGCTGTCTTGTAAAAAAACCAAAACTTGATAAATTATACCTATGATCCAGAACTACACTGGAAATGAATTGTTGTTGGGTTTTCTTAAAAAAAAGAGTTTGTTAGCTTAGCTGCCGTAACTGACTGTGTGCTCTGTCCGTTCTAAGAGAAGATGTATGAGCCCAGGCCATTGTTGAAAGAGTGCGTGTGTAGTATGTTACCGCAATGGAGCTGACAGACTGTGGCAACTTGATGGCATCTGGTTTTTTTTTTAGGTAGATTACTTAATTCTTTCAATCCTTGCTATATTATGTTGGGGTTTTTTTTCCCCCCATTGATTTCCCATTGTCTGATTTAATTAATGGCAAAATATTTATGTTTTTTTTTCCCTGTGCTTTTATGAAGCCTGTGTGTTTGCAATAGATGGAGAAAAAGGAAGGAGGTAGGCATATGCAGAACGTGCAGCACTGGTGGCTGTTGTGATGCGCTATTGCTATTTTCAGAATGTGAACTGGAATGTATGTCTTTAAGTTAAAGCCTCGATTATCCAAGACACTGGGATTAGCTCAAAGAATTTAAGTGGAACACATGGAAAAGTCAGTCAGTCCATCTCAGGTCAATAAACAGGTTAAAGGAAAAGCAGCAGTTCCTGTCGGTTCGGAGTTGGAACTGGAAGTGGTGCCGTTGGCTGTTGCTGCAGTCAGTGGTACTGGTTCAATATAGCAGCGTGTTCACAAGCTAATTTTTCCACACCAAGACCTGACAATTGTGGGTCCTAGAGCTGTTTTCTAAGCTGTAATTTCCAATTGCAGGGCTGTCTCTGGATTTCTAAGTTGTAAGGAAACACTTCTGCCACTTAAGTGTATATTCCTTGAAGGGAGCAATAAAAAATAATCAAAGGAGGGATGGTCTGATTCTCCTGTAGCTGATTTAAGACACCACCATAGCAGAGGCTGCAGAAAATGCTGCAGGCTTGTAATTTGAAGAATGAAGGAGAAAAAAAATCCTGCAGAACAGAAGAGGTTTTGGGCGAGCCTGGGTTTAATGTATGGGGTAAACAGTCCAGTGTCCCATGACTGAATGCTGCAGAGCAGAGTGAAAAGCGTGGTCTTCCATAGTGGTACTATGCTTTGTCTTTCATGTCTGTCTTGTTGGGGAAAGTGTCCAGGCAGTGACAGAGGGAAGAATACTCAATTGCAGTTACATCCCTGTTTTCTGTTAGCAGGCCAGGGTATCAAGAACTTGAGTCCAATGGGAGAAATGGGGAACCTAGGTGGTTCTGGACTTGCAGATTTTCAGGGAGCTGACAGATTTGCAGGAAACATGAAGGCCTGAAAACTGGGTTTGGTCCAAATTGCTTTGGCAGCGCTTTACACTGGCTCTTAATATCCATTCACACTGAGTCACACAGCACTGGGGGAGCAGGTGGTGATGCTGGGATGGGATATAGCAGAGCTGCCACATCTTGTGTTGGGAGAGCCAGTATTTCTCCTCCATAAAACACTTTATGCAGAGGAAAGCGAAATTAGCAGGCTGGCTAATTGGTTGGGGCATGGAGGGGGGTAATGGTGGGGGGCACTGATCAAGGGGCAGCAATGCTGAACAGGCGGGTGCTGGAGTACAATTAGCAGAGCTCTCGTTACTGCAGAGCGTGGAAATTGGCTCCTGACAGAAGGAGAGAGAAAGGGAAGGGAAACAGTGAGAATATCTAGGGAAGGGAAAGTGGGAGTAAAGACTAAGGAAAGATCTGGGTTCCTAAGTTCCTTGGAGTCTGACCTTCGCTGGTGATTTTAAGCTTTGTCTTTATTTTTAGAATGTAGGTTACAAGCAAAAATGATCATTCCTAAATAGGCAAATGTGCACACTCTCTCAAAGTAGGAAGATTAGGAAAAAACCAACACTGCTCCCCTCTTTAGCTAGGTTAAGCTTTTGTCTTTCTTCTCTGCACACCTTTACAGGCCAATAATTTCCGCTAAATTAGCTATCTTATCAATTAATGTCCATTACCAGGATAATGGCTTTTTTTTCTTCATGATTATTTGGCTGTGGAAGTCAGCTGCCAGATTTTTAATGGATTAGTCTGACAGTAAGAGAGGAATACACTGAATATGTTTGACTCATTCATATTGTCTAATTTGCTTGCTCTACTGTTTTTGTTTTCTTCCTCATTAATCTTATAAGGCTCTGTAGAAAAAGTAATCTTGTCAAAAAAAGAAAACAAAAAGGAAAAGGAAGGGGCAGCGTAGCAGCCCTAGTTGTCATACACTGAATGTAGAAGTGCTTGAATACTTAGCAAACCATGAGAAATAAGGAGCCTGGGAAATGGGTATTATCTGAACCAATATCATCACCGCAGACATAATGCAGCAATTGGTTTGCTTTATATTTCTTAAAGCTTGTTTTGTTGATTTATAGGTACTTCCACATTATTACCTGCAGCCTTGGAGAAAGAACTGGCTTGCTCGGATAATATCCAGTAAAGCTGCTCCTTGGAATATTTGCACTGCTTGTAAAGCTGGCTGCAAAAAAATCCGGTGATGGATCTTGAAGTTGGGTCTGTGGCCTTTAGAAAACATAGTCAGTGGCATTTGTGATAAAACAGCATTTTTGAGAGCCTGAGAGTTCAGAGCTTGTAAAAGTTTTTAAGCCTATGTGTCCACTTTAAAAAAAAAAAAAGTAAAAAAATCCCAGGTGTTGGCATTCACCTGACATCAGCTGGTATAAAGACCCACTGATTTTCATTTTGACAAAGAAGTGCTTTTTGGACAAGAAGTGCTACAGAGGCTACGATGCACTGAAGACATTTCTGAAAAACACCAGCGTATGTAGATGCTAGCTTCCTCTACTGAAGAACTCTCCAAATGCAAAATATATTGATCCGGTTGCATTTGTCAGTGAGGGCCAGAATTTTCATGTGAACCAGCTAAAATGTAAACCTATGAATACAGGGGTATCACAGATAAATCCTTCATATTTGTGTGTGTTTATACATACATATGTGCTGTATCTACGTGCTCTCTAATATGTTTTGTCAACACAATCTCTCTCCTCTTACCCCACCATCAAAATTTCAGTGATTTTGGAAAATCTTTCCATATCACTTTTTCATCCACACCTTGTTGGATTTTGCCTTTTTTTTTTCTTAAATGTTTTATTTAATAACTGCTAACAGCACTTGTAATGTATTGGATTAATGTGTTTGCTTTCTAAACAGGAGTTTGGGTTCTGTGTGCTTTCAATTTGAGGAAGCAGAAAAAAAAGCTATGAACAACCAAATGCACACATTTGTAGGAATTCTGTAAGTGTGTGTTATGTACTGAGTTGTAGTTGTGATGAACAGGGATTTGGAAAATGTGCCATTTAGTCTTAAATTCAGAGGGGCAGAGACTTTAACTCCTAAGGAACGCTGTGATGACTTAGAGACTGTATAGTAGTTAGTAGTTAGTAATGCTCCTAAGAAGAACCTATCATGTAGAGTGAAACATTAGGCTACCTAATGATGAATACCAATTAATTAAGTGTTATACAGCAATGTCAGCCATTTGAAATTTACTCTGCATGTCTGCATTACAGGGCAGAATTTTACCTGGACTTTTCCTCATGGACGCTGAGAAGTTGACTTATGTCAAGCACAGGTGTTGTTTTACAGAGATGTGGAGCAGAGATACAGCTCTGGAAAAGCAGCACATTATTAGCCTTCATCGCTGTAGAGAAAGGAAAAAGTAAGTTGGCAGAAGTAGGCAAGGAACCCATGAAGCTGATTTCTCTGATTATTGTTTCAGGGAAGATTCAACTGGCATCTCCTATGATCAGAAAAAGAACATTTGCTGGGAAACCAGGACCTGGGGGAATTTGATAAGTGATAGAAGTCATATTTCATAATGTCATTCTGGTTTCTTCAAGTAGAATTGCAGTCAGTTATTTGGCATGTCTGAAAACAGAACATCTTCCTCCAAACAGAACATCTTCCTCCAAATGCATCAGTTGTCTTTGTGATATGGAAGACAATTAGTGCGTCTCAATCAGTGCTCCACTGCAACTTCCATGTAGCTCTCCTACTTCTTCAGTGGGAAAGGCAGGAGAGACCATTGTTAAATTCCAGTGGAAAGCCAAAATAATACTGTTTCACTTTGGCTAGGAAAATAGATTGTAGTGGAAAAGAGCAAATAGGGATAAGGCATCAAGTTAGCAATGTGTGCCAAAAAGAGTAAAGTAACACAAGTAAAACCTTGGTTTAAATGTTGTCCCTGGATGTGATTTCAGTGGCATCGCACCATTCCCTGGGTAATTCCTGTTATCAGCTACAGAGTAGAAGCTCCTTTCACATGGTAGCAGTCTGATACTGTTTGACCTCATCACCAGGCTCCTAGCTGTACCTGATCGGTAAACATGGCTGGGAGCAGTGTTTTGGGAATGCTAGGGCGTTACTGAGAGCACTGGGGTGTTACTGGGTGCAGGTGTCAAAGTGAGAGGTCATTGGCATATAGAAAATTAATGTATGTAAATGAAAGCAATCAAGAAGTTTAATCATGAGAATAACACTTTCTTCCCTTGCTCTAGCAATGAAAGACCTGTGCTTATTCACAGCTCTTGTAACCCATAATATGCTCGTCCTTTAGTCTCAGTACTAAAAGCTATTATTGCCTGAGTAAGTTTCTCTGACTTTACGTGGTTTTTACCGTACTTTGCTTCATCTCCTTGTAATAAACCTGTACGTCTCTTGCACATTCCTTGACCTGGTCAGTTAAGGCATTTAAAATGATAGGTTTGCAGCGGTGTAGTCTTGAATAAATATTCAACCACTAATGCTGAGGATAGATAGTAAGAAGAATATGCTGTCACTGTATATGACAATAGAACGAATCACTTCAAAAAGTAAAGCTGAAATATTCAATAAAAACCACGTAAAAAGCATAAATGAGTTGCTAGGAAACATCTTTTTTTCTTCTCTTTCCTCTTGTTTACCTTGGTGGTAGGTTTTATCAAGTCTTTACCAAGGATAAGAATAGGAAAAAAATCTTCTTTCTTAGTTAGCTCTTGTTCTCAGTTAAAATGAGCTGACACGCTTTCTTATCAGTATTCTGGCCAGGCACCCAAGCCTGTTCATTTCTTTCTCTAACAAACGATTGATCTGGATCTCAGAATTGAGGGAACCTTGTAAAGTGCTAAAGCAAACAAATGGAGATAGAGGGATTGATTGTGCTCTGCTGCAGTGATTTTATGCAAGTGGTGTTTATCCTTAAGAGACTTGTAGATTTTGACTCAGAAATAAGATTTCTGTAGGCTCGACTCATTAAAACCTTTATTTACTTTCAATTAGTGATGTGCTGAACTGCTTGAGAGAAAGGTCTGGGATGGAAAAACTTGGTGCATTTGCTTACTGGGATGGTGGTAGCTGGCAGCTTGTTTGCCAGGTTTTCGGTGGAAAGAGGAGTTATGTTTACTGTTTGTGAAAAAGGATGGAATCACATTAATATAGTAACTATGGAGGGAAAGAAGGCAGGATAAACCTTAGCAAATGTTGTGAATAAAGATATGAGATGATCCTTGAAGTTCAAAGTTCCTTTTTTTTTTTCCTCTTGTGTTCTTATAATGATTTCACTTGTGTGTATAAAGTGCATCCTTTCAATATGCTTAATATAAATGCCAAAACAATGAAATACTTATTGAAAGCCACAGTAAAGCATTACTTTAAGGTCTTATTCATGTGTGGCATAAGAGAAGCCCTTCCAGCGTACGTGAACTGCAGGTTAGGTAAACGGTGTGAAGCTGGGTGCCAAAGCAAAAACGTTTTGGTACAGAAGAGTTTTAATTCTTGAAAAGGAATGAAAAGTCTACAATACAGCAATTGACTGATTTGCTTGTGCAGTTCTTAAGGCATCTTAATGTATTGCAAATAAACATTTAAATAATCAATACTCATGGATTTCATCCTGAAATGTGAAGCTTCTAATTACATCTTGAATCTGACTCCTTCTGCTTCAAGAAGGGTCAAGTACGTATTTCTCATGTGATCTTAATTACTTATAATTACAAATAAGGGGGCTAAATGAGTGTTCTCATCAGGATTTTAATATCTGCATGCTCTGCAACAATGTTATTACCTATCTGTGGTAAATTCCAAGGCTTAAGATCTAGAAGGTAAAAATATTTTACACAAAGCTTTCTTTTTAGTGCTTAGCATATAAAAAAGCAGCATAATAATCAACTAGCGTCAAAACTTATTCTTGAATTTAGAGATCATTTTTCTTCGTTGCTAAAGATCAGTCCAGTCTTGTTAGACCACTTGAATAAGAGGAGTATTTTAAAACAATGTTTATTTAACTACTGTTAAGAACATTACAGTCTGCAACCAGTCAAGTCAGTGAATTCAGGAGATGAAGTCTGAAGAGATCATTGCAGATGTTTTTCTAATAACTGCAGTCACGTTTTATAAAGCAGGAGATATCCTGGCAGAAAGAAACTGGAACTTAAAATATTGGCAGTGTTTCCCAGAGAGGACAAGCAGAATTTATCATGTGTCCACAAAACTAAATAGCCAAATAAACGTACTTAATTTTGCTGTTCAGGTTGTCATTCATCGTCTTAATGATGAGGGAGTTGAATTCTATAGATACGCATTTTCCTGTAAGAATTTTAATTCAGGGAGCATTTTCATTCAACTGGTATTCTTTCATTGAGAACCATACCTAGCAGTTATATCAACTGCAACAAGAATTTAAACTGACAGCAGTTATTTTTTTTCTGCCTCTTTTTTATGTTTTTTTGAGCTGTCATTAAAATTGGATTAAATTAATGCTTTGTTTTATGAAGTCAGTCACTGTTTTCCTGATTATTACAGTAAATGCAAGCTTTCTAAATTTATTTGCCAGAAAAAGCAGAGATAGTCTTGAGAACTATTTCCCAAAATAGCATGCTACAAATCTATGTCAATATAAGTGGATGGCAAGAAGTAACAATAAACTCTGGCAAGATATTTTAATTTTTACTTTTTTTTTTCAAAAATACTTTATTAGATTGGCTGGATCCTTCCCCTCCTATAGTCCATAAATACTTGTGTGGCTTTTTTCTATTTAAATTTTTTTCTCTCCTTCTCCTGAGGAGCCTGAAGGCTTTCACAAATGTTAATGACACAAACCTCAGCACAGTTCTGCTGCTTTAATACTGGTCACAGATAGAATTAAAGGGCGTGATGACTTAAGGTCAGAGCCATGATAAGAACCCAAATTATTTTACCCTTCCTGCTAAGCTTTAATCTCTTGACATTCTTGAGTGTAAACTCAAGTTTTGCTAATTACTTCCTAACTATTAAAAAGGAAAAAAATGGTTACTAGCAGAGCTTTATTTTCCCATCTATGTTCCATTCCTTTCTCCTCTATTATAGTTAAGAATGTCCTTTTCCTTTCAATGGCTAAGCCTTGACACCTTGTTATCAAATTTTTCTTCTTCTTCCAAAATCTATTCTAACTAGACAGAGGAAAATTATGCTCCATAGCAGAGGAAAAATAATTTATTTCCAGTATTCTTAACAGGTGTTGTTCTTCACCCTGTGGTGTTCTCTCTGCTTCTGTAGCCTAAAATGTAGGCCTTGCTCAGTCATCGCTCAGTTGTGGCTTCCAAAGCTTTCAAAATACCAGCTCAAACTGGCCATTTTATCTTACTCATCTGTCACTTTCAAATTTCTTTATTGACTCTTGTGTTTGTGCTCTATTATAATTCTGTGTACCTCTCTCTTGTCTGAATCTTTGTCTTAAATTTTTGCTCACTCCCTGTTCGGCCTTCTTCTTTCATTGCTTTGTTTGGCATTGCACCCTATTTGGGACACCATGCTGAGTCTCACACTGCTGCATTTCTTTGGAAGACACATACTGTCCTCTTGTAAAATCACTTCTTTAGTGAAATTCATTTGTCTAGCCTTCACTAGTGTACTGGTTCTGGCTGGGATGGAGATAAGTTTCACCTGAGCTGGGAGAGGAGCTGGAGGCCCCTGTGGCTGGGGGCACAGCTGGGACCGGTTACCCAAATTGGCCCAGGGGCTGTTGCACCCTGTGGGACACCAGGTTCAGGGTATAAGTGAGGGGGGTGCTGAGGGGCAGGTTTGGCTGCTCTGGAGGGAGCTGGGCATCAGGATCCACTGTGAGCTGTTGTACTGTAAAGTAAGTACTTAAATATTTTCTGTTACTTTTTTTTTTGTTTTCCATCTGTGTTTTCCCTTCCTTTCCTGTTCTGTTAAACTGTTTTTATCCCAACCCATGAGTTTTGCCTTTCTTTCTTTCTCAATTCTTCTCTCTATCCCACTGGGGAGGCAGGCAGTGAGTGTGTGACTGCATGGTATTTTAGCTGCTGAGTGGGGCTAAACTGCGACAAATGGTAACAACTTTTGCCCACTTGTCCCTTAAATTATTTTCAGTTTGATAATGAAGACTGGATTTAGCTATTTTTCACTTACGTGAGGAAGCCTATTCAGCTGTTGTTCTTGGTGTTCCTCAGCATGAGCCATCTCAGGCCTGCCGGTTGTAAGCACCTCAAGCGATGTTCTGTAAAGACCATTTTGCAAAGTACTCTGCACAGAGGCTGTGAGGAAAGTACATTGTAATCTCATGCTATTTTCTGTGCAGCTTCAAAGAAAAATAAAAAATGACAAGGAAGGTATGGGTACACATTTGAATTTTCAGGGGTTTAATGAAGTTGGTGTTTGAAGGTTCCAAGATGAGAATGCCATGAAAATAAATATAGTCTGCACAGTGCTTGTCATAGTAACATTTTTGAGCTACTATTTGTCTGACTCCAAATGTGAAAATGTATACCATTCCCAATAAATGACATGCACTATAGGTAAATGGGCTCTTCTTAAGACTTTCGGTTGAATAAATCCCAGAATGAATTCACTTAATGAGTAATAATATGGTTCTGGTTGTGAATGATGGATGAAACAGTGAGTAAATTAATACTGACCTGCTGCTGGAAATGAAAGTAGAAGTCAGATCCATCACACAATTATGAACTTTTGAGGACTGCGTATGTTGGAGAGTCAGTAAAAGTGTTTTAATATTATCTAATGAGTGGAGTGAAGGAGTTTGATGCATTGTTTTACACTGACATGTATAGTGTATGTTAAATAGCCGTGTCAAATCTTAGACTGCTCATATGCCTTTGCAATAAGCAAAAAATATTACAGCTACAAACAAATTTTTGAACCTCCGCTAAGGAAAACTATGCTAAATTGTTAGCAAAGAAAGGAGACAGATTTATTAGTGCCAGCCATTGTGGAGGTTTTACTTCACTGTTCCTGGCGCGAGGCAGACCTAAGACAACAAGTCTAATGAGCATAGAGTCATAAATACACATCCTAAAGCTTCTCGAAAGCCAATTCTAATCAGTTATTAGAAGGATTCCTGGGAATAAGAAGCTTAAACATAACCAATTAAAGAAAACACACTAATAAACTGCTAAACTGAAAGGGGAGCCACAAACAAAAGCTCAAATTTAACTGAAGATCACATCATAAAGGATTGATAAAAGCAAAGGATGAGAAGTTTCAAGCAATATTGTCAATGCAGGGTGACTTCTCTTCCTGTTGCACAACTGAAGTTGTATTTGTAAGTTAATAAGGGTTCTCCATGCTATCAACAAACAACTGTGTAAATAAGTCTCCTGGGAACGGCTGCTACCTGCCTTCCCTGCTTTGTGTCATGGGATGAATACTCTTAAAAAAAAAAAAAAAAAAAAAAAAAAAAGGAAAAAAATAATTTAACATTAAATACTGTATTTTGCATAAAGTTACATTTTCTATTTTATATATTTCATACATTTATATTTTATATAAGTAAATGTGTCTTAGTAAATTTTACAGTTTTTCATTCAGTTCAGCAATGCCAACGGCTTGCATTATTCATGATTTATCTAGTGTGTAGCAGAAATTGTGCAGCAGGGGAATCCTTAGCTGGCTGAAACTCAGTCCTGATGAAGTGAGGAGACCCCTTGAAGCTGTAGAGAGAAGGACAGTATTTTTATTTCTGAGCAGAGTTGTTGTGACGAGGATCAGCCAGTTGTTGTGCATCAGGCTCAGGATGGTGTGCTATGTGCCGTTTCCTGAAAAGTGGCACAGTATTTTTATTTTTTTTTAGCTGAGGTGGTTTGATTTGTCCAGTACTTAATTGCTTGCTTTTTGACCGTACACAAAATATTAGTTGTTTAGTCAGAGTTGCCAAGCTATCTCTGTACAGCGTCATGTTTTGCCACGTAGGCACTCTCTTGACTACTTTAGAAATTTTCTTGCTCTGTTAATTGCTGCGTATTGCTATGGGAGTGGAGGTATGCCACAGGCTATCAGCAGAGATTAATTCTGTAGCACTCTGATTTTCTATTTAGTGTAAAGTATTTATAAATAAAACATCTAGTGATTTCCTAATTTGAGACTAAAACCCCAGAAATGTTATCCACAAGCAATACTTGAGTCCTCTTCAGTCTGACACTGACAGAATTGTTTCTTGGTGCACGAGCGTTGTTGCGGCTGGAGTCATCTTCCTTCTGTGGTTTTTGGTAACCAAATAATCTTCACCCATTTTGTTGTGGTGTCTGGTTTGAGTCTGTGGGAGGTGAAAGTTGAATTGCAGTCAGCTCTTACTGACAGTATAGAGCTCTTTAAGCAGCCAGGATGCCGAACTGCAGGACTACCTTAGTGATTTCACACATTATGGAGAGCTAGAAGTGGTCAGCGATTTAGTTTGATTTTTTTTTTTTTTTTTTTTTTTTTTAAATCAAAATAATAGTGCTGCTGTTGTACGTGGTTTCAGGCTGCTTTAAGAACTGATTTCAAGGAGAAACACTAAGGCAGGGAGGTTTTGCAAACAAATTACCAGAAAAGTCCTGAAAATACAGTTACATTTCACATACTTTTATTAGACTAACTCAACAAAATTAACAGGACAGCTTTCCAACTACAAGACTCACTTTTTTTTCACATCAGTACAATGGTAAATGTGGGGGGTTTCCTGATAAGGAGAGGCAGGTGTTCTCCTGAGGTTGTCTCGGGCAGACACTGTTCTTCAGGCCTGTGCTTCCTATACCCTATGATTCCGTCTCAGTTTTTCATTATAGTTACTCTTTGGGGTGAGCAGGTCAGGAATTTCAATCCTTTGGTTTGGATCAGGTTCAGGTCAGTGAAAACTTCAAGTGACCTGACCCTGCCATGAACCAAAGATAGTTCCAGAAGTTTCCCCTGAGATGGAAACTGGACTCCTGATGATGTTTATCTACTGGTGGCGCAGTATGGCTTTCTAGATAACATATGACACTGAGGGGTGCTTATGATCACGAAGCCTCATTTGGATTAAAAAAAGAAATTAACTTTTTACTGAATTTACTGAAGTTGCTAGTCACATTGTCATTTGCTTTTAGTTTGCTTTGATGGGTCAGGGAATCTGTAATTTTTACAATGTGTTCCAAGGCTTTTATCTCTGCTTGATCTATTTTTAAATGTGTTTTATTTTCACAGCTAATTTGCAGATTCTCAGAGTATAAACTTACCATCCAGGACCACAATACCATATGGCTTTATGCTTTCATTGATTAGTTTCACCTTATTACTTTTTATTTATTAGGGGAAAAAAGGGATGTTCCTATATGCCATAGGTCATATAATTGGGATCAAAACAGCAAGGGTAAGAGCTGCTGCCTCCTTATAAGAAAAACTGAGCCAAGGATTACGTGTGCACATACCTTGTGCAGTATCGTGTGGTCCAGGTTAGCCTGAACAAAAATAGCTTCCTCTCTTCTTGCTTTCTGTTTTATTTCTGCCTGCCCTGATCTACAACTAGGCACTAAGATTATCTCGTGAAATATTCCACATACACTATGACATCGAAGGATAAGTGAGTAGTTATTAAAAAAAAAAAAGGTAATATTATTCAAGACTGTAGGAATCAAGAGATTGATATCTGTAAAGCTTTTCCTTGACAAAGCAGGTTCTGGTACATGAAAGGCTGAATAACTCTCCATCCTCCTCTCATCCAATTTTGATTATCACTCTCAAAATTATTATGATAAAGTGAAAATGCACCAAAATCCATAACTGTTTTTTTTTTTTTTTTTTTTGCAATTAATCCCCGATCCCTATTTCACAATGTCCTATTAGTAACAGCTAGAGTGTGTCTGGTAGTATCTGTTGGTGTGGGGAGTTTTTTTGGTTGTGTGGTTGTTTGGTTTTATTTTTCAGGACAACTATTTGTGGTTGTTTAGTGTAGCCAGTTAAATTGGTTTACTAACAGAATTTGCCGTGTTGTCCAGGTAGTGCTGACTTGCAAATCGTGTCATGGGCAAACTTCACTGGATTTCTTCCTTTGTTTCCCACTGGAAGGGATATGATGGAAGATGAGCTTTCCTCCTCTCTCCACAAATTCTCTCTTCTTCCCCACCTCAACCTCCACCTGTGTGTACTCAGTTCTCAGTGGAAGGCTGGTGACATAGACTGCCTTGATGTGAGAGATGCCTCCATCTCTTTTAATTCAAAACAGCGAGGAAGCAGAGGTGGTTATTATATAATATCCACTTCATCTTAATTTGCAGCCTTAGACAGTGGCAAATGCAAGCTTCATCATCCTCCTCCAGCCCCTGCCCTGAGCCTGTTGTCAAGAAATCCCCAAAGGCAAGAGCCGTAACAGCCTGTGGAGGAGGGAAATCAAGGTAAAACATGACACCAAGGCTCCCCTGTGTTTAAAGAAATGAAGGGAAGTGCAAGGGCATAGAGGGGTATGTTTTATTTCTTAACGAGATTATTTTTTGCAACGCTTACATTACCGTGAAGTCCAAAGATTGATAGGCCTTATCACGGTTAACCTAGTTTGTAACCTTTTTCCCTTTAAATTCATCCAGATCAGACATTAATAATCAGACCCCCAAGATAAATAGAGATGGATGTTTTATTAAGATAAATAAGATGGATGTTTCAGGGCATAACACCGCAGAACAAGTTTCATTTTGGAATGCAGCATAGTTTGAGTTGTTCTTTCAACTGAATGCTCTCTTCCAGTTATTGTCAGAGTGGTTTAGTAAGCATTACATTAAGGAATGACGGCACTTTGGGTGATAAATAGGAAGAGCTGATGACTCCGAAAATGATTTTTAAGATTTTTTTTTTTTTTTTTTTTCCCATAAGATCCTACAAGGACTTTGACCATCAGATATGCTCTCTTATGTGCTGTGCACTGGTTGATTTATCCACTTAAGATCTACAGTATAAATTTTGGCTGAAATACACCTCCGAAAAGGACATCCAGTCATGGATGTCTTTCAGGGAAGACATGAAACAGTGGAGGATCTCTTGGTAGTTTCTTCTACTAATTTCCCGCTCAAACTGCTAATAATTTGTGTCCTAAATATTGAATTTGTCTGGCTTCTGCTTCCAGCCATTTGTTTTCCTGTTGCACCTTCCTATTAGATTAAAGAACTCCTAAGGCCAGGATTTTCTCTGCTGTAATTGCCATCTCTCAATCATTTGGATAAACTCAATAAGTGATGGAGTTCTTAGTGTCTTTTGCTGGGAGGAGCTGTGGTTTTTTGCCAGCTTCTCATCTGTGGCTTTTTTCAACGCTTCTTTCTTTGCTATTTTTATTTATTTTATTACTGCAGTTACTGCGCAGAGCATCTTGATATGTTTTCTACTTTTTGAAAATACAGCAATCTGCCAAAATTACGTAATCAAGTGCATACATCATACACCCAAACTAGAGAAGCGATGATGTTCCAGATGTATAGAGTTACCAGAATTGTGCAGCCAGGAATTTTCCAGTTAATGTATTTGAAGCTGGAGGCTAGTGCTCTTCGAAATGATATAGCCTTTCTATGTTCCGGAGTAAAAACCTTGAATCTCATTCTGCAATTTTTCAGAGCCTTTTTAGACGTTATTTGGTGAGCCAGGTTTTCAACGAGTGTAAGTTAGCGTAGGTGTGAGGTCAGTAACTCTAACAGCTTACCCAAGCTGAAGACCCAAAGCATACATGCAGGATGTGCAGGAAATTAATGTTTTTTGCATTGACTTTTTAAGGATAATGATCACGATGCTTTTTTTCTTTTTAATTAGTAAAATATAATACTGACTGATACGTGTTCTAGAAACAAACTGCAATTACATCAGTAAAGTATGTCAGCCAATCTCAAACAGATCTACCAAGTAAATTGTTACTGCAAGTCTAAGCTTCTGTGACCTGTGATTCTGCAGTAGAGCGGTGCCCTGGTAACGTGCTTGGTGTTGGTCTGATGGGGCCAAGCTGATACTCACTTGGCTTACGAGTTACTTGAATTGTGAAGATGTTCAAAGCTGAGAAAGCCGGACCGTACCTATATTTTTGTATGTCAACTTAACCCTTGTAGATTATAGTCTTCCACTAAAATAATAACTTCCAGAGATTATCTTTCATTATATTTTAACAGACTGTTTGCTGCAAAGCAACAACATCTGAAGAGAACTACTCTGTATGTCCCTGTAGTATCTGTTATCTGGTATTTCCCTGTGTGCTGAATTCATCGTATGACATAGTTGCTGGGGCGCTTTCAATACATGTGGCTGGTTAGAGAATTTATTGTAATAGGAAATTACAAAGGGAGTTTTTAGTGTTAGTTTTATTTTGTTGAAGTCAGAGCCTAACAGTGAAGGGACTTTGTGTGTGTGTTCTATATGTATTTTTTTAGCATTGTTGGAAGCCCCCAGAGCTTTGAGACATGCCATTAAAAGTCTATTTTCTTCAGCTAATTGAGCTGACCGAAAAACCTCTGTGTATAGAGTGGCTGGATTTGGCAAATGGCTTTTCCCCTGAAATGTGCTTATAGTGCCTAATATTTAAGTTTTATAAGATGTAAAATTCTGTCTATTTGTTTTTTCTTTGTGATCAATAAATAACTGAGACTTCATAAACCACTGGGGTATGCTCTGGGCTGGGTGAAAGTTAAATAAAATGACTCTTGTGTTTGTGTAGCTTGTTTGACTTAGCTTCATCAGCATCCTGAATGCTTAAATTGAATCGTTCTACACTAAATCCGTTATCATTAGGTAATCCAGCAAAATGGAAAAAGTCAGGCAAGTTTGATACCTTTTCCCAGGGGATCTGCAACAAAAGTCTCAGGGCGATAGACTGTATTACATCATAGCTTGTTGTGCTGGAAGGGAACTTCTCTTGGGATGTACAATCCTAATTCCAAATGCAAGCACCGGAATAGATACCTCGGGTTTTCTTTTTGGCATTATATTGTGTGTTCAATTTCCTCATCAATTCTTATTGGGAGGTCAGGGGAAAATAATCGCCTCAGTTTGGGTATGTTCTAGGTGATGTCCATGGAAGTGGAACAGAAAAAAAAAAAGTTAAGAATATTCTGTTCTAATGTGAATTTGAAGAACATTGTTCCTTGGCTGGCATTATAGCAGTTCACATAGCATAGCTCTAGGCAGGTACCTGGGCAGACAGTTGCATAATTAATTAAACCGAGCATGATTTGAAATAAAAAAATTTCAAAGTTCAGAAGAAGATCTGGATGTTATTTCTGATTAATTTTTGAGACTGACCTCCCAAATTCTGCAGATAGCTCTGTTTTTTATATTTTGTATAGCCTGTTTGCGGTACCTGTTGTCTTAAGTCCAATGGGGAATACACTGAGGATTTCTGGAGTTAAAAACCTAAATTAAAAGCCCTAACCTGAGGATGTAGGAGGACTGAATTATCTGAAAATTGGACAAAGTAAGGGAATATGTGATAATACACATCCTAAATGAATGCATGTATTTGTTGTTTTGAATACCGCATGTTACCTGTATGTAAAGAACCTTCAAAGATTCTGCCTCTTCTGCTACATGAGAAAATGAAAAGATAAATCTCCTCTTTAAAAGGTCTGATCTTGGTCATCCACAGGTGCTGGGAAGAAGTAGTTCAAATCTGGACTGGATAACATTTTTGCCAATAAAACTCAATTTTGTAGTTCTGTATTGTGAATTTAGCAGCTCTGCTTGTAAAGAATTACATTATTTGTCCACTTTTAATGTGGGTCAGGTGGCTCATTTTTGAAACTACTCCCCGAACGGAAGTTTTTTAGAGTTTTGTAGGATAATTTGGGATGAGCTATGAAGTTCCTCAAAAGAGGAAAATGTTTGTTTTTAAAAGAAAAAAACCTAAACTGTGTGTGGTATATATAAAGATGTTAAAATATATGAAGCCTGTTTGTTCCATTATTTATAGTGTGATTGGCCAGCTGAGACATGGTTCTGTTCCCCTGTTGAGCCATTTAAAACAGGAATAAAAAGGGGTATGTGATAAATGCTGTAAAGGGACATGTGAAAACTTAATATAGTTTCAAAAACTTGTTTCCTTCTCTTGGCATGTGAATAGTTGTGTTTTTGAGCAATGCATTCACGTGAATACTTGTGAAAAGGGAATTTGTGAAAGAATTCTTGGATTTTGGAAAAAAAAAAAAAATGAGTAGGAGGGAAGGCAGAGAAGGATCCTTGAACTGGATCAAGAAGACCGATTTTTTTGAATGTATAAGACTTTGTGTACTGTAGTGGAATGTTTTTGTCGGTCTGCCTACTCATTCCTAGGTGGAAGAAGTACTGTGGTGATCCAGCAGCCTTAGTCCTGGCTGGTGCTGCTGTTACCTTTTTTATTTGGCGTATCTCTACTTCTCCACTACACGTTTCAGTAGAGAGAGCTTTACTATGTATTAGTCACCATAACATACTAGTTGCTCTCAAATTAAAGAAACTGACCTTATGGATAACAAAGGTGATGTGTGAGTTAATGCCTTGAACATCCAGTTTCTGGAGATGTGCTTTTGCGCTGCTGGCTGCAGGTCAGGGTCAGTGTGAGGAGGACTTGGAGGACGACTGCTGGGTATGGTTATCTAAACAATGCGATCTCTGCCCATAAACCCAGCCCCAGAGAGGGACGCTCCTCTTGTCATACAATTCTTTTACATTCTCTGGATTGTTTTCTTGGAGACTGATGTCCCACTCCATTTCACCGTAGAACTTTATCCTCTGCCTTCACTAAAGGCAGAACCTCAATGAGGTGGTGGTGAGTAACAAATGTCATGTATTTGATTAACTTTTTACAACTTTACTTTTTGACTCCTGAATATGCAAGAATAGTAAAGTATATATGAGTTTGCAGAATCTGGAATGACACTTATCTGAGTCATGTGAAAAATATTACTGTTTTGAAAGTGTTTAGTGAACTGAATTCCTCCAGGTCCAACTCAAAGTCTAAGCTTCCTGTCCATCAGCATGAACTAGTGTTGTGAAGCTTGTAAAGTACTCCCATTAGATGCAGATCAAACAGACTCTTGTTCAGAGCAATCTAGACTTTTCTACCTCTTTTCGTTTCCCTCTAGACATAGATTAAGCGTATTTGGTATAACCTTTTTTTTCCTAAGGGTTCTAATAGATCAGCATATGTATTTTTGCTTACTAGAAAGAAAATGCATTTTTCCTCCGAAGAAAGATGCTTTTTGTTTTATAATTTTGCAAGCTTACCAAGAAATATATATGCTTGTGGACTCATACCATAAATATATCTAGAAAATGTGTGTGAAGTAAAAATGCTTCATGTAGAAATGCTCATGTAGAAACATTTCATCTACCTCCTAATGAAACAAAGGCATTTTTCAGTTTGCAGTGCTGCGTGGTGTAAAAGTGTGAGTTCATAATGCTGTGCATTATTGTTCACTCCCCCTTAGCATTCCCAGTGTCTTTCCCCTGGGTCTTGCAATGGCACTACTGTCAACAAGCAGTTCAAAGGGCTCTCCAGGATTAATAAACTTTAACCTATTTGCAGTAAGCTTTAAAAAGGTATTATTTTTAAAAATTGTTCACCGTAAATATTGTTAATTAGTTGTTGATTATGTTTGTGGTGTTTTGATTTTGGGGGACTGAGAAGGTCTGAAAACACTTTTTCCCAAATTTATTTTAAGAAGTTTTGTGCTATTGATGATGTTAATGGGCAGTCTGTGCACAGACCTCATTGTCTCTACGAAAAAAATTTGAAATGAGGCCAGAATGCAGGGTGCAATAATATTTCTCAGATTGTAACCCGTAGCTCCTGTAAGAAATGCAAGGTCACTGCTAGGTCATGAAAGCTCTCGGAAACCTCATAGCTGAGTCATGTAAGCTAACAGAATAAAGCTTTTACCCTATTGACTGGCGTTACACAGGTGCCATATTAGGTGACTTTGTCTAAACAGTGGTGAAGTACAGTTCAGAGAAATGCTGCCAGAAATACAGGTGCCAGAAATGGTTATGTGATCTCACAAATGCTCTGAAAATCCTGAAGTACTACGTTTCATTTACATTTTCTTTCATTGTCCTGTAATAAAAACTCTTTCGTTAAGACTTCTTTAACAGGGAGTAGGGGAAAAAGCCAACCTGGCCTGGAATGTTTCCAGGGATGGGGCATCCACCACCTCTCTGGGCAACCTGGGCCAGTGCTCCACAAACCTGCAGCCTGTTAACATTGAGTATCTTCTATATTAATGAGGAGTTTCCTAGCATTAATGCTACCTGTGAATGTGCTACGGACGAAACATTACCCCATCACCCCTACAATACCCATCTGCTCCTGAATTGCAACACAAGAAGTGTTTATTTCCTGCCATTTTGTCTGAAGGTCTTAGAGTGGCGATGTGAGCCATTGTTAGTGCTCTCCCTGAAGAGCTCCTTAGAGTTGTCCCTCTCATGTCTGGCGACAACTGCTTTGCTTGGGAGGGCTTCCTCTGTCCAAGCAGAACACCCGGACTATGTTCAGAAATATAAAAGAATGGAGGGTGCAAAATAATTGAAAAGCCTTACTAAATCTTTTTGACCAATGTTACTGCTTTTATAGATAGACATGGCTATGCTTCTATTATTTGCTTGTCTATACTAGTGCTGCTAGTGGCCAGCTTGCTGGTCCTGATCAGGTAGCATCTCTTTGTCCTAAATTTGCAAGCAATCAGACGGAATATCTTTGCGAAGTGCATGTAGTCTTGTGTTTCACAAATTACAGACTACATATGGCGGCAACTGGCAATAAATTCAGCACTTTAATAAATCCAGGCCATACAAAACATGCAATTAATAAGAACTGCTCTCATGAGGTACTATTACAGTGCTTCCTTCAAAATACAATGCTTCCTCCAAAATAAGTCATGCATGTACTGTACTTTAACAGGTCCTGGGGGGTTTTGACACAGTCTTTCAGCTGGTTGTAAAGACAATAGGTCTTACTGTCCTCTGACTATGTCAGAATAAAACCCTGGAGTAACTCCACCTAAAGGCAAGGGATTATACCTGTAAAAATTGCTATGAAGGAAGAAGAAATGGAGGTAAAATACAGACATAAATATACATTATTTAGGATAGCACGCAGGGTAACTAAATAAGAAACCACTGCCTTGGGATAAAGGACCACATGAGGAGCTGTGATTGAGTAGCTTTGGCTGGATCATATGCAGCTGAGAATAGAGAAATGCTAAATGCTCTTGCACTGAAAAATTAAAAGCAAGCAACCATGATTAGGCATGTGTGTCATATCTAAACACAGTAAAAATGGATTGTATTTTTTTTTCAACTAAGTCAAAACTAAACTGTTTGTGTGAGACTACTTTTAGATAGGAAAAATGCCATTTCTGCTTGGGCACAATAAAATGTAGATGAACGAAAGAGTTGATTTAAGTAATCCTTTGTCTTACATATGTGCATAAATTAAGGCATGATGAAATCTTTCGGTAATTCGTTCTAGCCATGAAAATGTTTCTCTGGGTTTCTTTCTGGAGAGAGATCAGAAAACAGTTCTTGCACAGCAATAAGGATTTCATATTGGACCACACAGTAAACGAAGAGCCCTATAAAAACAAATCCAACATGTAGATCATTTTGTGTTTCCATATAAAGGCATCAGACTTTTGTTTGCCATGCACATGTGGAAGGTGTCCACGGGACGTTTTCCTGCTGTTGAAGTGCATAGAGCCTTGTGGGCTGGACACTGAATGGAGGTCTTGCGCCGAGAATTCTGCACAAGCCTTTGCAGTATCTGGTTGTGTTTTTGAAGTAGATGGAATGGTGAGCAGAGCCCTTTCTACGTGGATGGTCTTGCCGTGGATACTATATTCTGGCTTCCTGGGTGCTCTAAATATCTCTTACTAGATCCAAAGAGGACTAGACAAAGCTATCATTCAAGTTTGTGTGTTGCTGGGGGAAGATGAGGAGTTGTATCTTTGCAGTGGCTGAAGTGACTTCATTCCTTTAACGGAGTATTTCTTGGGGTTTTTTTTTTTTTTCCTTTTTTTTTTCCTTTCTTTTAAAAATTTTCCTTACAAAAGCACAACAAAGGAGTCCTCTGTGACCTCTTAACTACTAAAGCAAAAATTTTGTATCATAATTCCTGTCGGAGATACGAGCCAAACTAAAAAAAAAGATGAGTGAGATTGGAGGAGAAGAGCAAAGAACATACTATAAATAAGCAAAAAATAAATAGTATTGGTAAATACAATTCCATGACTGCTTTCTCATGTCCCTAAATATATTTTTGTACAATATGTTTAAGTGTGGGATTGGACATTGTTGTTTGCCAGGTTTGATAGTCTTAGATTGCCAGTAAAAAAAAATAAAACAACCAACCTACCTCATGGTTTTTAACATTTGACATCTCTGTAAATATCATTTATGATGTGAAAATGCAGGCTGGTTCAATTTTTTTTTTTTTTTTTTTTTTTTTTAAAAGGGAGAATTAAAGACTCAAGTATTCTCCAGCTTTCATGGTTTGCAAAGATTGATGGAACGATCAGAGTTGGAGGTATAGATATGTAAGATTGTGTGAGGTAGAAATATTACATGCACTAAAACCAGTTTCTCTACTGAGTTTGTAATCTTTAACAGCAGCATTAAGTGCTGATTTGAGGCTATTGGAGATGTTTTCAGTCCCCTCCTGTGTCAAATGATCACATTAACCATCGTGATACCTTTTGACAGTGTTCCCAGTCAGACCACTGATGATTCCGTAATCCTCACTTGCTCTGTTGAACATCAGACAAGAATCCACTGTGAAGGACAATTCTTTAAAAGAAGAACGTGTCATTTTTACTTATTTTTCAAGGAAGAGTTAAGAATTTAAGTCACAAAGTAAGCCATATAATGACAAGTGTTTGAAGCGGAGGGCTTGAAAAGGTGAAATTGGTGCAAATGCTGCAGTCAGGGGCATTGTAGAAGCGATGCAGAGCAGCACACTACAACAGTACCACACTACACGTGTAATTCAGCTGTCTGACACAACCTCCTTTTCCATGAATTACTTAAGATACTTGAAGTTTCATCTGTCTGCTTCCAGACAGCACCAAGGTAATGTTTCAGGAGCCAGCTCTTGGGCAGAAGTCTTATTTTGACAAATAGTAGGTTAAGATATTTGCAGCTATTGTCCAGTATTGATTAGTCTTCCTAATTCCATTGCTGCTGGGAAACGTTCTTTGCTGCAATGGCCATGGAAAGTGAACAAACAAGTATATTCAGAATGGGAATAAATACATTGGAAAACTTGTTTCAGCACTTTCCTGGAGTTCATTAATGGTAATTTTTATTTTAAAAGGTGATGTGTTTTCCCTGGCTTTGGTTTCTTAAACCCTTTTAAGGTTTAAAGTAGCTGAAGCTCTTTATCAAATTCTTAAGTGGTTTTGCCTAGAAAAACGAACAGGAGAACAGCAATGGAACTTCTGTTTTTCAGGCTGCTCTTCACGGGAGCCTGTAGATACCATCTCCAAACCAAGGAGTGCCAGATGATAACTCAGTTTCCTTACCTGAGTTTTTTAAGAATTTACCTGTATCTGTGTGAGGTTCAAGTTCCTCCTCCCTTTATGGAGGAAAGACAGACTTTGGCCTCTTCTATCTTTTTTGATGAGGTCAAAGTCATGTTATTGTTTTAATCCCATGTTTCCAAAGTTTCTTTCCTCAAAAAAATTCCTCAGAAGTAGTATTTTTGACCCTAAATTATTTTTTATTTTATTTATTAATTTTTTTCCAAGGTAGTTGAAAGCATTTAAAATTATTTTTAGTTTCAACAAGCAGAAATAAAATGAAATGTATTTCTTCATTTAGTTTTGATGCTGCACTTACTCCACATTCTACTCTCTCTGTCTTGAGCTGACTAACCAGTTCTTCTCTTTGAGCGAGACTTTTCCCAGTAGATCACCATCGTCCACTCTTCCTGCCTCTGTCTCTAGCTGGTCTGCGGTATGAGCGTGTGTCTGAATTGCCAAATGCACATAAATCATGTCTTAAGGTCATCTTTATTACTTGCTTCTGCTTTCTTAGGAAGTGCATCATCCATCAGTGTTTGTGAGCCTGCATCCCTGTCATCCTCACGGCTGGCTTGTGTGACTGCTGTTAGCACTGTAGGCAGAGAACGAGGGAGCCTGGATTTAGAAAGGCAAAGGGTGAAAGCCGTGAAGGAGAACAGGTACAGATTCTGCTGATGGAGTGGAAAGAAACTTAAGGAAGTAGCGGGAGTGTTGTCAGATCAATGATGCCCTTGCAGTTTTTCCCCTCTCTCTGCTGAAGATGTTTTGCTTGAAATAAGCCCGAGGCAAAGCGATAGCAGTGCTGAGGAAGCATGCTGTGCTAATGGGCATTTTACATTGCTTCTCTTTGTCCCTGTTGTTGGTTGTTTTTTTTTCTGTATGTTGTGAGCTGACTCTGTGTGTAACTATTTCTTAAATTTTGTACAGTTTCTAATACAGCACTGATTTACTCCTGGGAAGACTCTGTTTTAACATCAGACGGGTGATAACCAGCACGTGAACATTAGGCGTGCAGTTGTGAAATTGCCCAAAGACCAAGGAGGAATTTGATTCCTTTTTACTTTTGGATCTAAACAATTTGGGGAAGCATCCTTATTTTGGAGACACCTAACAGCACAAGTCTCACTCCTAGAGTGCAGAACTGGTATGTGCAGGAGAGGTAACTGGCTGTATCTCATTCTATCAGCGATCACTCTCCATCTTGCCAAAATGAATAGGTTTGTTGAATCGTGGACGATACTGTTTGCCTTTTAAAAATGTGTTTGTGTGGACAGAGTTGCAGCACTTGCCTTCCTCAGTCTGCTCTTGGATCGCCTCAGGCTATGTTCTGTCAGATATATTAAGTCTACAGAAATTTGGTTTATAAGAGATAGTTAAAGAAAACTCATATGGGAAGTAGTATAGGTGATTTTGAGGCTTTTTCTCTGAATCAGTTCTCATTCACACCTCCTTACACTGATGCCAACTAGCACGTTGCTGTTTAAATTTTTAATGACACAAAACCCATCTGGGATATTCTAGCAGCTTTCAATTAATACTTTCTTTAACTTACAGTTAATTTGGTTTATTGGCTCTCATCCTTGTTTTTTATTTGTTTCCCATGAATTGTCTGTAAAAGCCTGATTGTATTTGTTTTTGCAAAGCATGAAATACTACATTTCTATTGCTTGCATACTTGAGGAAACTCAGAACAATTAACTTTGGTTAGGAGAAGGACAAAAAGACTTGGAAAATCTTCTAAATCTTATCTAAATTGGGTAAAATTCTTGTGCCCTGTTGAGTTTTTACACTGCAGAAAAAGCTTTTTATGGAATTACAGAGCTAGGTAGAAAAATCTCAAGAGAGGAAGCTTCTCTGAGATTTTTCTTTTAGGTCTTGTTCCCAATCAAGAAGTATATACAATCTTTTCAAGGTATTTTGGCACTTGGCTTGATGATCATCGCCAGAGCCCAGAAGTGCACGAAAATGAATAACAAAAATAAACGGTGTTAATTGAACAATCACAGTTAAATCTGCCTGGTTTAAGCCTTGGGAAAGTAGTTCATTTTTTATATCCAACATTTCCCTTCTCTGTTTTGTGGTCTCTCCTACTCTCCTAAGATTTATTTATAGAGGTGGTTTTAACTTTTTCTATCATAGATAACAGAGTGACGTTGATTCAGTTGCCATGTATTTTGACAGATGAATTCCCTAATGTTCATCAGAATGATCTGGACCATCTTTAAGTGTCAAAGAGAGTACTTAGGGAGGCAGCACTTGGGGATATATTGAGAGTGGCTGGCTAATGGTCGTAGCATTGTCTGAAAAATAACTTCTTGCTTCCTGACCTGCTAGCATCCACAGTTTAGGCATGAAGAGAAGTGCCTGAAGTCTGAATAAAGAGAGTTTTGGCTGACATTTCCCTCAAAGCTTGTTTGGCTTTGAGTGCATTTCCATTCAACGTGGAAAGAGAAACTGTGTGAGCTTGATGTCACATCTTATTTAGCATCAGTTCAGAAGCACAGAGAAGGAATTCAGTATGTGCAGAAGTCTCAGTACATAGTTTCTACCAATAACAAAACAGCTAAGGTAAAAGAAGGATACTGAGCTAGAATGTCAAACTGAAACAGAAAAGGTAAAACCTTACATTTTTGCATAAACCATCCTGGGAAGTTAATAGTTTCTTACTTATTTCTGAAATTGCCATAAAGTATATGTTACTATACATTTTGGGGTCCGTTCGTTTCACCCAATAAAAATTTGGTTCAGGAGAAGATGAAAATAGCTTGGAAAAAAATACAAACTATGAGCAAGCTATCACTTATTCTTACGTATTAGTTGTGCATATCCTCATCCTGCATCGGAAAGCTGAAACTAAGGAACATGTTGCTTTAAACAGTGTAAATCTTAGGATTTAGGTTAACTATTCTTTGTAAAATAATACAATATGTGTTTTAACATGTCTAAGTGAAATAGTTTAAAGTTATTAACTTGATTCAGTAACCCAGAATGAAGAATTACTGAAACTATGCCAAGGATTTTTGGGTTGTTTGCTTTTAATTACACGGAGAAAGACTTGTGCCAGCAGAAAGGGAGTTTCTTTTCTTACTAGATTCTATCACAAGCCTGGTGAAGAAAATTTCAAATATGGTTTGAAAGATTCTATTTCTTAACAACATCCTATAAATAAGTATCTGTCCTTTTTAGAAACAAAAACTTATTCTTGAAATAGACTTAATCTTGGTTGTTTTTTTATAAATTATCTTCTGACCAGATTTGCTTACTTTAAGAGGTGTAAAGGCAAGATCCTGACCTGCTGTAGGTCATGGAAGTGTCACTGAAGTTGACCCAAGTCGCATTTTCAGCAGCTGAGCATCTTGATCTGTGTCCTCGCTCTAAGATTTAACTTTAGATTTAAGGATGTGTATTTTGTTTGTTTCAATGAGGTAGACTTCAATGTAGCCTTCAGCACACTTCAGAAATTTTGTCTTTTGGCTTTTATTGCTCTCTCTGTTTTTGAGTGTGTTGTCATTTTCATCCCTTCTTCAGTCGAGATGGTTTGACTTCCAGCAGCATGACCTTCCACAAAGTTGTTTGCCAAGATGCCAGTACATCTGTTGTTAACTTACCTGTTGCCCAAGTAATCCACGTGCCTTGCCTCCAACACAGCAACGCAGTCTTCGGAGAAGGAAAGTATTCAGCTCACAGCTCTGCCTTGATTGCAATTTCCGTTTTAACCTTCCCCTTTCTTTAAATCCCTTATCAAAGTTGTTTAGTCTCTTTCCAAATTTGTTCCTGAGTCTGTAAGCACTTAAGCACCTGAGTGTCGTTATCGTACAAGCAGCACTGCTGACTCAGAACAACAGGTCTGCGGTGGGAGTGCTCAGAGAGGAAGAAACAGCACATGTGTTCAACTGCTGGCAGAGTCGTAATTCATGGAGTCAGCGTTTATACTCTGCGTTGTAGAAGGCACAGGTGATAAGAATGTAAAGTCCTTGAGGTACCTACGAGTGGTACTGGATGTGCAGTCAGAGAGGGCTGACTCCCATCTAGGTCTCACAAAAGCACTGTTTTCATCTTCAGGCACTTTTCAAGATCTGACAGCGTCTCCTTTCTTTAAAGAGCTCAAAACATCACAAAGCATAGGCAAGTGTCAGGCTGAGTAAAGTGATGGGAAAGAGTGCATGTGTGTATCTTTGTACACAAGGGTGATGAACTGCAGATGTTTAAACCTGGCATCAGGGCAGTATCACAGCTGCCTTCATTCCTCCAGACTAACCAGACATTATGTCCTTTTGTCCCTCTTTCGTCCCACAACTTATTTTTTTCCCAGAGTCTGTTTCTACGCTTGGATCAGGGGACTATATTTTGATGTCCTATTTAATAATGACACTGTTTTTTGATATTTTTGAGTATTGTGATAGAGGGAGGGTTTTTTTCACCTTGATTTCTGCACACTGTGCAAAGGAAATCTCACCTTCCTCCTGTTCAGGGTAATTGAAGAGAGTTCCTTAAGCCAGCAGAAAGTGATAGAATCCATTACATGCAGGATGTGAGGAAAGCTTGGGTGTACTAATACAGGAGAAACTACTCTGAATGATTTGCTGATGTGAAGTGGATGATCAATCAATAATTTAACCCATCCAATTATAAATGAAATCAGCTCATTTGGAAGAAAACTAAGCAAGATTCATGTTGACACCACTTTTGGTCACAAGGTGGAAAGTGCTTAAGTTACTGTGTTTTAACAAGGTACTACCAACAGGTTGGTCCAAATAATCCTCTGCAGATGTGCTCTTAACCAGCTCTTACTTGTGAAACATGCCATGTTAGATTAAATGATCAAATGTACTCTCAAAAGTTTTTCTTTGCAAAGGGTGTGCGTTAAGAGCACATGACTCACTGCTATGAGTCAGCTACAGATGATAACTTGTTAAACTAGAGTAACTCAACCAATTTCACTTGTGTCTGTACCTCCAAGTCTTCTATGATGATGTGGAAATAAAAACACTTGGACATACAGGAAAGTCAGAAGTAAATTTCTAGGCTTACTTTGGAACTTTAATATACTTTGCAAGAAACTTGGGTGAAAGTCATAATTAGCACCAGCCATTTTAGTCATACTGATTACATGGATTGTGATCGCACAGTTACAGCATTCATCTTTCTTTATTCTATCAGCACACTTCTAAGCTGTCTTCTGTCTTTAATATTTGTTAGGAATATATTTTATCGATTACAGTGTAGAAATGATTACATTCTATGTACGTCCCAAATTGTCCTGGACCTTTTCTGCTCACCTTATCTTGTTCATGTTGATGCCTTTCTCACAATGCATCATAAAACCATCTATTCAGGACACTCTTTATTTCATGGTTACATTACCTGTCAACATTTGCTAATGCTATTGGGAGGGGTGAACTTGGTGCTGGGCTTGTCTCACAAGCATGACAGAGAGCTCCTTGTCACTTTTGCAGAGAAGGTTTTCCCACTGACTACTGCTGCTCCCAGTGATCTCATAAGAGCAAAATGAGTGAAACGACACGAACAAGAAAATACTTCTGCACGTCTGTAAGGGTAACGGAAACTGAACCCAAGAGGCAATAAGAATCTTAATCTCCGGTTGTTTGTAAAGTGAAATTTGTCAGGTTCTTTTAGTCCAAAATTCCGGAGTTTTGGGTCAATCACATAATTGGCAGAGGGATGTCAACAGTTCTGTTGCACCAGTGAAAACAGTTCTCAGCCACAAGATTTTTAGTTACCACATCTCCGTCCTTAAACCAGGAGACCACTTTGTCTATGGCTGTACAAACTCCTCGCCATACTGGACAATGCTAATAGAGTGAAAACATTTTTAGGGTTGAATTTTTAGTATATTTTCTTCAATTTTTTTTTTCAGATGCCACTGGGATGCAATCATCGAAATAGTTTTCTTGCATGACAATAGCAATTCTGCAGGTGTACAACTGCTTTTTCCAAGAATATTTTTCAAACATAAAACATGTTTCATGGGTTTTTTTTAGATGTGTATGTGATTTTTTTTTTTTTTTTTTTTACAAAAGTCAATTTATCATCTGCATTACATCTTATTTCCTGAAATCAATTTAAAAGCATACAATGATACAAGAGTATATCTTAAAACAGTGATTGTTCTAGACCTGTGAGTAAAGGCAATTTGGATTTCTGAAGCCTCCCACTTACTCCATACGTAACTCTTGCTGAACTGCAGTTGATGCTTTTTTGTCTTTTGTTTTCTCCTAAAGGAAGAGCTAAGATTTGTGATAAGAAAATGTAGAGATGTATTTTTCTGTTGCAAGGAAGACTTCCCACTGTGCACAGCAGTGGTATTACTGTCTTATTGATTCCTAAAGTTCATCAAAGCGTAGCAGACTATGAGAAGCAGAGGAATGAGGAGTGGAAGATAACAGTGTTTAGAGTGCTGACGGTTTAGTTAAGGACATGCTTGCATCGTGAACCGAAGACGGTTGTACGCTCCTGGGAAGTGATGGGAAATGTAGGTATTTGTGGATGAATGGGAAATGTAAGGCAGTACAAATGTAATGTTTTCAATCTCTGTTTTTGGTAACAAACATCCAACTTTAAAGAAACCATTTAAGAACCGCTGCTGCCACTCTGAAGCTGCATTGAAGACGAGCCCAGATGAATGCTCGGCTTAACTTAAACTTTGGAGCTAAGGTTTACATTTTTTTTAAAGTGAAATTCTCATTCCTCATGTCAAGGTTATCTTAGTGATAGCCTTTGAGAGAGTCAGACCACTTACCGATGGATGGATGTTCAGAAGTTTGACAGTCTCTGCATTGATCGTACTCTTGCATGAAAATGGCTTTATCAAGCCTGTAATTAGAAATGAAATAGTCTTAAATGGTTTCCACACAGCTTGACTTTCAAAGAGGTTCCAGTTTCACATAACTTCATATAAACAGAGAATCAGAAGATATAACCAGATACCACAGTTCCTGCTTACTAATTGCCATAAAGCAGAGCCATCTGCTTTATACAAAGTCTAGGTCAGGTAATCCTTCTAAACTGTGACCTTTGGGGCTCCATGGAACTTGTTCTTGATTAAATAAAACCTTCTTAGGAAGTTATTGGGAAACTTGGTGCAGGTTCAGGCTGAGGAGAGAATGTAACTGATTTGATTTCCGTATAATCTTAAGCAGACAGTTCTAAACTAGTCTATCTTTTGAACTTTTTTTTTTTTTCTTAACAGTGTTAATCTTTCATAGCAATTCAAGGTCCAAATGAATTATTTCTGTTTTAAAAATGATTCCTTATAAAAGCTAAATTATATGACAAACAAATGATTTAAACATAAATTCATGACAGTTAAAGAGAAAGTGAAGTGACTGAATGTTTCATCAGCCTAAATGAAACTCAGAATCTGGGCTGGGGGAAACGGTGTGCATCCTCCGTTTTGTGCGGTTGCCCAACCTTTTTTAGAGAGTGTGCACCAGAGTGCAAAGGGATGGTAAACAGGAATGGAGAAATAAATTTAACTGTAGCTCAGCAAATACAGTAGAATACTTTTAATTCCTCGCAACTATTTTGTTACTACGAGCAAAGCTCATATCGTGGATGCTTTCAGGTTTGTCTCTTTTCCATCATATACTTTATTTAAATATTTGATCTATTAAATAAAAATAGTTACTGTGATTAAATAATTAGTTCTTCTGCCCTAGTTTTGTTTTGGCATTGGTGGCTATTATTTTTGGCTGTTTGTCTTTGGCTGGCAATTGCCAATTATTCACTGCCAGATTAAAAATAGAAGTATTGTTGCCAAAGCAAATAATACAGTATTTGACAGTTACACAGAGCTTTCCAGTTGAGGATCACAAGGTATTTTGTAACCATTAGTGAATTTAGCCACTTACCACCCACCGAACGTTGGTATTCTTGCCATAGGGGCGAGAGAGGTAAGTCCACCTTTATTTGTTCTCTGTTGCCGCTGGGACTGATAGGACTGGTGACATAGTGGTCTTCTTTTAGCTGAGAAGTGAAAATTTTCTCATCTCTGTACATTTTTCAAATTACAGGAACTGTTTTGGCTGTGGGAATCATCTCACATGCACCTGATCATTTCGTGTGAAGCACTGAATACCTTAAGTGGCCATTAAGTGCAGAACTTTGCTGGATTGGACTCTCTGTGTAATTTTATTAAATAGAGACACAAAATCTGATATCTAATACATTCTGTGAGCAGAGCAGCAGTTGGGGGCAAACAGAGGCAGTTTTCCCTGAAATTCAAAGTGCAGTAGTTCAGAGACAACCATCTCTATGTATTTGGGGAATCTGAAATTACCTGAATGTCTGGCAATTTTTTTTTGTAATTATCTCAGAAATGAATTATGATATTTTACAGATATCTAGCCCTTTCATTCCTACTTTGATAAAACCTACTGAAAATCTGTTGCCTATTTTAATCCTTGTTGGGATTAAAAAAAAAAAATCCCCCAAATAAAACCAAAACACCTTATTTTTAAAGATCTTATTGGAAAGTGTGTGTGTGTTTTAAAGATTCCACATTTTAAAGACAAACAAGGGAGTACTGAAGTTTAGAACAACAGATTCACTGAAAAATATTCTGTCAGATCAAAAGTAGGCAACAATCACAGAAACATTTGGAAGAAACAGCATTGCCAGTGCATGGTATTAGACATTTTGGGAAAGGAACTGCTTCTCTCTGACACGAACTCAAGATGTGGGATATTCTGTAAGGTGGATCTGCTCATTCAGATTGTTCCCTACAGAGACTTTTTATTGGGATCATTGACTGGCATAGTTGTTTGGGAGAAGTAAATCAAGAAATCTGTCTCCTAGGCAGTCACACAACTGCTAAATAACAGTTGCCTTTAACTCCTGAATGCCTGTTTCTAAATATTCAATGCAGAATGACAAGAATAAAACAGGAACATCAACTTAATTTTATATCGATATGTTGATTTTGTGTAACTAAAGAGATGCAGAACGCTAAATTACCAGTGAAAACCAATGCTGAAGAGTCACTTCTGCTTTGAAAATCTCTCTTCAGCTACAGAGAAGAAAGCAAGCTGAATAGCATGCCACCAGAATACTATCTTCAAATTTCAGAAATGGGGAGATTGGATAAACCCTGATATTCGGACATCCCTTACTCCTCCTGGTTTAATTTTTTTGTTCTGGCAACTGAGAAAGACAGGGATGATCTTCCCCATCCCTGCTGGATCTCAGTGTTGTAGGAATCACAGCTAGTTTCAGCACGGACCCCTGCGTGGGAACTTTCTGTACTTGACAGGCTATATTTGGCAGCATGAGAGTAATATGGTTTCTTTATTTGATTTTGCATTGACTGATTGCTTTTCATGCCATTTATTTTCTTCCTTGTGGTCTAGCTATAGTTCTTGCTGATGGCACCAAAATCAATCTAGACCCCTTGTCAGCTATGGCTGGTTTATATAATTTTTAAAATAATTTTTGAGTGAATGCTTATTGGTGTGTCCAAATTCTTTAGGTTGGATGGTGTATTCATTTTTAATTTCTAGCAGCTCTGGAGAATATGGTAAAATACTGTAGCTGGCTCGGTGTATGGTTGCAGATAGAAGCCTTCACGGTCTCAGGGACAGACCATGCAGTTATGTGACTTTGACGCTTACTTACATGACTTTGGAGACACATGTAATGCAATAACTGAGTCGTTCAGAGCTTTCCCCATGTTTGTCGCTTGCTGTAGGCTCTGCCTGAGTTTCCATACCCTCCAAGACAGGGTAGGTTTTGCTACGAATTACTTCTTAGTGAATCCCCGTACTTCAACCAGCTTGGATCTGCAGGTGTTTGCTACTTGAACGTGCTGTGTTGTTTGGAATGCTGCTGTTCTCAGGCCCGGGCAGGGGAACACCGAAGTAATTTGCCTTAAGGACGTTTTTCCAACTGGAACTTTGAAGTTCTGTGAAGCCGGTTTGTGATCTAAACTAAGAGTTTTATGATGTGACAGGGCAACGTTGGAAAGATTTCTGGAAGCATTACACGTTTTTGTTTCACAATATTTTTCCAGTAGGAAGCATTTAATTTTTTTTTTTCTATAATGGAAATCTTGTATCTTCATACCCCTTCTTGTTTCCTTTTGGCTCCCATTCCCCATTTCCGATAAGAATCGGGGTCATTGGTCCCAGAGATAATTGACTGCAAGAGTTATTTGTGGGAAAAGGTAACGACAAGAATCTGAGTGCATCCATTAGTGTTTTAAACAGTCTGATTTTCTTTGGTCGGTACTGCAGTGTACTCATCAACAGTCTAACGGGAGATACTAGAAAACAGATTCCTGAACCTGCTGACCAAGCTGAAGATGGTAAAAGAATTTTTCCCTGAATACTCGTGGATCATTGTAGAAATACCCCAAATTCAGTGAAATAATCATGAAAGTCACTTTCTGTAGAATGAAAAAGTGAAAAAGTACTTATAAAAGGCTGATTGGAATTGTGGAGGTGGAAGTGCAATCATGTCTTCTTCAAAAGTTTTTACCGTATCTTTCCAATAGTATATGTGCATGTGTGCTTGTCTAGCCTAAAAGGAAGAAAGAAAAATGAGCTTTTTGAGCTGAAGCAAATAGCTGCTTCTATCTGTAGTGCTGTGATTTTTGATGGAATGCCTTCAAATCCAGGCTCCACAGCTTCTTCAATTAAGTTCTCACTGTTATGCAGTTTTCTAGATGACAGAACCTGATGTTCAATAGAAATTTCTGTGGTTTAACCTCACGTATCTTATTATATTATGTAGATCCAGCACTTTTTGTCATCAGAGGAGCAAAGGGAAAAAACTGTTTCCTGCTTTTGCCTAGATTGAAAATAGCTTGGATATTTTGTCCAATCCGAATTCTAAGATGTTCCCATTGCATGTTAAAGACATCGTTACGTGACAGCAGTGTTTATTTTTTTTAACCCGGTCTTTCTGTGCATTTCCAAGCAAAGACTAGTTGCATGCTAGGAATACAAGCTTAGTAATACATCAGTGAAAAGTGATGCCGGTTAGGAGGTGGCGTAAATGATAAAACAATTTCTGCTTAAATAAAACGGGATGTTGTCTTGAACCTTATTAAGAGAGCAATGAATCCTGGTGGAATTAAGGCACTTTGCTGAGATCCCTAAATGAATAGCCGTAACAAAGCACAGAGCACTATTACCTTTCTGTAATCTCTCAAGCACTTTCGTTTGACTTCAAAAGCTTTGCCTATCACCTGTGTGCCAGCTTTCCTACCTGTGAAACGTCAGTCCCTGTCGCTTTGGAAATAGCTCCTAGGAAGAGAATTCTAATAGGTGAGGGAGGCTCTTTGGAGGTTCATGCTACAGCTTTATTTGTTCTAATTATACCTGACATTTCACAAGCTGCACGTTCATTATTTGATGGGCAAAACATCAAAAATAATTAGGCCAAATGATCGCCCAAACCCCAACAGAAAGCTTTTTCAGGGAATGTTAGCTGCTTTTTATTAATAATTATCCTCATTAAACTTCACCGAACTATATTATAATCTCATTGCCGGCTCCCACAATCAGGTGATGATTTGGATTTTCTTGTGAGATGAGCAATGTTTACATTTGAAAAAAAAACTTTAGCTTGCTCAAATGCAACTCATTCCTTCCTGCCAAACCCTTTTGTTCCTGATGGAAAACTGCTCTCGATTTTCCGTCTTGCCAGGAGAGGTCACTCTTTCTCCTTTGTCTTGCCTGGTTCAGGCTCTGGTACCATCAGAAATCCTCTCTCCTTGCTGGAGTGCAGTGGCGTATTCCTTGAAGTGCTGTTTGGATGCTGTCTGATATACATATACTGGAAGGATTAGTAACGTTTGCTTGATATCAATATGGAAAAGTCTTAAAGAATTTCGTGGCAAATGATAATGTATCTACAGGTTTCCATCAACCATCTGGTATAATTCTAACAAAAGCCCATAATTCTCTCAAGTTCTGTTTCTGAATTATAAATGCAGGTTTTAAAAAGCAGAAACCAGAGAAGATGTCACTTCATTAAATTGTACAACTTTTAAAGGAATTTTCAAAACCCCCAGTATTTTAAATTCATGAATTAGTGACAGTATTTTCAATGGTGTCCAACATTGGAATAATAATTCATCTCATTAGAAATTAATAAGAGTTGTTCAACCAACTTCAACTTGAGGAAACCCAAGCCAAAACTTGAGTCCTCTAGAATATCTTAGCATTACATTTATGAGGAAAAAAAATACTCATGACTGAATTCTCACTAAAGCAAGGGCTAGCAAATCCTCAGGATATGGTTTCTGATTAACAATCTGAGCAGGGATGAAAAAGAAAACACATTTATAATTTCTGTTTCAAACATTTTGTTCATTCCTATGTAAAATATAATTCAATTACTTGGATAAAATAAGATCATACCCGGGCCCTCATGCCCCAATTCAAACCTAATGTGAACCTGCATCTGAGGTTCAAAAAAAGTGTTAGATTTCCTTGCCTTTTAATTTTTTTTTCCATTTTTTCACTCCTACATCCTCAGCAATGTAGAAACAGGGGCAAAAACCCCAACAACCCAAAACCACAACATGGTAAATCTGGCTAGTCACATTGCATTGCATGATTTCTGCTGGATTGGCAATCTCCCAAAACCAGACTGTCTCATGAGGTCACTGATTCAGTTTTGCAGACTCAGGAAATTTAGAACTGCATCCAAATGGTGGTGGTGGTGTTTACACTCAGCTGCATGTACGAGATGTATGTAACTCCCCTACTCCTGATTATATATTTTCCGTATGGCAAAAGATGGAAAAAAAGAGCAACAAAACCCTGTGCAAGCATCTCTACGTTGGTGTTCAACAGCATCTTTGGTTTTTTCTTACCTAAAAATGTAGAATTCTAATAAATTGAAAAGTTAGATTTTATTCATAAATCAGTCTTTTTTTTTTTTTTTAAAGGACTTGCTACTAACAATATGATCGCTCTCTTCTGTCTGTGCCACCCTTTTGTTATTGAGAAAGAAGATTATTAAAACTGGAAGGTGCTCCATCAAATCGAGTTCCTAGGAAAGTGGAGCTGTAGCAAGCTGTCTCTCTGCCAAAGGTGTGAGCAATGAGAACGTGTCCCTTTGAACACATAAACCATCTGCTCGGTGCTCAACAGGCAGGCTCCTTGTCATAAAAGTCAAAGCGCCTATATTGTTATATCCCTTTCTCTCTACAGAGATCTATAAATATTCAACTTGAGAGTCAAAATAATTCCATGCAGAGAACACAGGTTTGAGCAGTCAACTGGCTTCTCTATTACCCCTTTGTTGACCTTTAACTTGTGCTTTCCTGCAACCTGTCTCTGGGAAACAGATAACTGCTCTGTGGCCAGACCTACACGCTGTCGTCCATCTCTGTTTCAGGGGACACAGGGAAACACATCTGGGTTTCAGGTAGACTGAAAAACTATGTAAGGAAGAATGTTGCCAGAGCAGACTCTATTTTTGTGTACGTTCCATTGTATTCTCAAAATACTCAGCTTGTAATTGCTAGACAGAATTAAGGAGAGCGTTGTACTTTTCCTAATGTAGGATCTGTTCAAAATGTAGCCTATCTCTACTAAATTTATTGCTGAAGACTAGCAAGCTTCCTCTTTACTATATTTATTTATACATTACTTCAGGAAATCTTGCTAAGAGTCCATCCAGCATTGGCTAAACTGGTACTCTCATTCCCCTGGTACTGAGGGCAGGCTTTGGGGACCGGGGCAATTAAAAGAGCAGGAAGGTGAGGTGCCAACTGAGCCCCTTTCTTCATGCTAATTCAACATATTAGCTCACTGCAGCTTGGCTTCTTTGTTCATCTACTTTACTTGGCAAGATTAGAATATGTTTCTAGTCCTTGTGCTCATGTGGCATCTTCCAAACAGAAAAAAAAATGTATATTCACTTCATTTTCGTAATGGCACAGAATATCTGTGCTGATGTGGGCCCTCCAGGCAGTAAATTCCGTAAAAGAGAAATCTTACAATGTTGTTGGCATATTGTGTTGAAGAATTTATTTGCTTTTTTTTTTAGGGAACATCTTAACCTTCCATGGTTACATTTCAGGAAATCGTTCTCTTTCTTAAAATAAGACATTATGGCCTATCTAGATAGCATTCCCAAAGCAATGTGATGTTTGTGAGCTACTAGAAAAAAAAACAGCCTTCACTTATGCTTTGCATCAATATAAGGTACTGATACACTTATGAAGATAATCTGCATATGAAACACTGAATTTTCAAAACTGTGATTCTTCCCACTATTTTTCCCTCTGCTAAATTTCAAGTTGCAAATCAACAATTGTCTACCTTGTGTATTACAGACCGCATAGTAATTCATAAAATCAAATTTAAATGTCAGTATCTTTACCAGTAGAACTAATAACGTCCTGTTTTAAAGTTATCTGAACAGATAAACTATTTACATGGCAATAGAACGAATACTATATATCTTTAAAAGCTTTAAGTACTTTTGTGACTATAGTCCAGAACACACAGCTTCTTAAATAAAACCTCTGAGAATTTAAATAATACTGCAGCAGGGTGGTCTTTCATGATTTGATTTCCCTCCTCTTTCACTTCCCAGAGAATTCCATTTAAAGACTATTTAATTGAGGACATTTTCTTTACTGCATTTTTCCTTTTCTTTTTTTTTTTAAAGGTTTAGAGCTTTGTTCCATGCATTTCAGCTTGTAATCAAGAAATGTGTCAAGTCTGTTGTCAATTAGTGTAGCTCATGTGCAAATTGATTGGGTCTGGGGAAAGATGGTGAAGTCCTGTAAAAGCAGGCTTGGGAACCCAGGCAAGAACAAGCAACAACAACAAAATTATTAATGAGAGAAAACAGAGGATCAGGAATTTGTACAGAGATTAGAAATGCACTTGTAAAATCTAGTAAAGGGTTAATCAAATGTATCAGATTATTATAGAGAGCTAACAATGAACATTCAGAGCTATACTGAGAAAATTTTATTTACTATGAAGATCTTGACTTTGAAGCTTGGTTTATGCTGTACAGAATCTCTCTGTGTTGGCAGAGAAGAGAAAGCGTTCAGACGTCTCAGAACAGCGCTGCAGACTCCTTCGAGGGGGTACAGCTGTGCCAGGGGAAGAAACTTTTCTTCTGCTTTCATGGTCTTGTTAGATTGTGGGGTTTTTTTGGTCAGAAGAGGGATTGCACCTATGCTGGCATAGAGTGCATTTGCACGAGAGCACTCTCCTGGAGTAGCAAGAGAGGCAGTGCTGTAGTGACTTTGAAGTAGGAAGATAGATGGGATAAGGTGATGATGATAATGATAATAATAAAACCTAGGGAAAATTCGGACAGAAGAGGACATATTTTTTGAGGATCTTATATGCTGTAGATACACTATACTTTCAATAGAGGGTTATTCCTTCAAGTGGAAGAAAATATGTTTGCAGTAAACTGGAAGAGAAGCTTGATTTAAATGTAGTGCAGAATCACAGAATGGTTTGGGTGGGAAGGGACCTTCAAAGGCCACCCAGTGCAACCCCCTGCAAGGAGCAGGGACATCTCCAACCAGATCAGGTTGCTCAGAGCCAACCTGGCCTGGAACGTCTCCAGGGATGGGGCATCCACCACCTCTCTGGGCAACCTGGGACAGTGTTCCAGCACCCTCACTGTAAACAACTTTTTCTTCATATGTAGTCTGAATCTACCTCCCTCTGTTTTGAAACCATTACCCCTGTCACACCAGGCCCTGCTGAAGAGTTTCTCCCCATCTTTCCTGCAGCCCCCTTTAGGTGCTGGAAGGCCGATCTCAGGTCTCCCCGGAGCCTCCTCTTCTCCAGGCTGAACAGCCCCAGCTCTCTCAGCCTGTGCTCACAGGAGAGGTGCTCCAGCCCTCTGATCATCTTCGTGGCCTCCTCCATATCAGATTGGTTCAGATGTACCCATCCGTGCAGACAAATGTAAGCTCAGCACATCCTGTAGCGTGCAGTGATCTTTCTGTGCTTCCTGTCCACGTAGGGATCTATCTCAGATTGTGAAAAGTTTTCTTGAAGGTGGCCAAAAAGGATGTAGTTTCTGAAGAAAGCCCCTTGGGAATCCCACCTAACAGAAAGTCAAAAGTGCTGGAAACAAAGAGCAGATGAAGCCAGAAGTAGGGGGGGAGACTGTTCGAGGGTGGCTGAGGGCATCCCTTCTCTAAATTTCTGCGCTTGTTTAAAACTGAACTAAACTGTCTTTGGGAAATTTTTTTTTTCCCTAGTATAAGTCAATTATATGTTTTAAGAAAAAAAAATGGAGACCAGGAGTCTCAGTTCCTTGAGAAACAGGGAAGAAAAATTAATAAAAACTTTCTTTATACATGTGTCTTACAGCACTGTAAGAGGTTGTGTAATTCTAACTATTCCCATTTCATAGATTTGTGCATGAACTTTGTTTTAGTCATGCAGTGGAGATAAATGTTAAACTCATCTACCTGCATCATAAAAAATAATAATAATAAAAAGATAACTTTTCTCTATTGGAAGATAAAAATGCAGCTTTGTAAATTTGTTTGAATTGCACTTAAACATTACAATAGTTGAATGCCTTTGTCACTGAAAGACTGGGAGGAAAACTTAGATGCAACAAACCAAAATAGTTCTAATTTAGGCAACAGTTACTTAAAAATTAAAAGTAATGTAGCTTCTATGAACCCAGGATGAAACAGTAACATTTTTGTAAATGTTTATTCTGATTCACTGTCAGTAATATTGCTGTTACAATCTTAAAAAATCAACAAAACTGAGGCTACACTTATATGTATATACTGTTGCTATCTTAAGGTTTTGTGATTAAAAAAATACTAAATAGATACATTAAAATACATATGATATTCATCTGAAGGATTTTAATAAAGCTTCGTTGGCATCAGAGCAACTGCAATGATCTACATCAGCTGACAGTTGGGTCTGCAGAACTTGATAAAGAGTGCCTAAGATTGAAAATCTATTGCTTATTTTATCTTTAAAATAGAGTATTTTCTCCAGTTTCAAAGAGTTATGAGAGATGTGTAAGCCTCTCAAGTCAGTGAGTTGCATGTTGGGAATTTACCTTAAACTGTACTGCAGTTGTGAGTGGGCATTTTCTGATAAATTGGACTTACCCTGAAGTAAGGTAAATACTCAGTGGTGTTTATGGTATGCAGTAGTAAAATAGCATCCAGCATTAAAGCTGTGAAATACGTGAATCATACCACTAAGTAAACCTGTTATTTACCATTGGATTTGTGTGTGGCCAGCTTTCCTTAGGCGTGTGCTTGAGACATTGCCCCGTAGTTCAGGAGTAGGAGAAATGAGATTTTGATACTGAAATCTGTTTTATCACGTTCAAGCTGTTTTCAATACATTTTATAAAAGACGTTTAGTGGAAAACATGGGAAGCACTCCACTGTTATTCAGCTCCACTCATTCTCTTGTTTAGCAGTTTTCATACCAACGTAAACCCAGAGTATACATTTGTTTGTTTTGGTACATCCAACTCCTTTTGTTTAGTGTTTTTTTTTTTTTCCATTACTTCCTAACAGCAGCTGATCTTTTTCACACTGGCATAGATATTTTTAAAAAATTAAGGCAGAAAAATAAGCAATGTAAGAAGCTTTTTCATAGCAGTACTATCAAAACTTCTGAAAGATTCAATTGTGAAAAAATTTCCTACAAGTTAAACTTTCCTGTCAGTAAGCATTTTGAGTGAGATATTCTTATCAATACAAGGTGAAATAATCAAAAATTTAGATGGGGTTTTTTTTGGTATGAACATCACTAGGAATACCTTGGAGAGAGAAAATATCTTTTTAAAATTTGAATTAAAAGTTTCATGACTGCCAGATGTTCTCAGGAATGTACAGCCCCAGATTTAGCAGTAACTAATCATTGCTTTTGAAAACAGTAACACAAATGATCCAGTGTCAGAAGGAATTGCATCTTTTCTAAAACTTCACTTTTTGTCTCTTTTGATTTGCCTCTGATGAAACGTTTCAATTAAACTCATTTTGTAAGGAGAGGTGACAGCATGGGATAGTGGGATCATTCTGGAACAGACAAAAAAGTAAAGTAGCGTAAATATGTGAATGATCTGTGAATGAAGGAACATATGAAACATCAAAGGCAGAAATATGCACAGCAATTACGAACATAGGCAGAAAGTAGAGGTATAAGCAATTACGAGAAAGAATTGTTAGATGCAGAAAGCAATACACTGGTGAGACTTGTGTTTGTTGTACGGTTCGTTTCTGCTGTCTTCCTACTGTTCTGATGAGATCAGCTGTGCAGATTCATTGTATTTAAAAGCAGTCAGAATTTCTCGTTTCTTTTCTAGATCTGCTGATTGCAATAGGGAGCAGGCTAGATTCCCAGTTCTCTCCCTAGCATGTAGTGGTGACAGATGATAGCTTAGACTCACTGCAGGGAGGTCAACACCAGAATCAGGCCTGTTTCCTAACCTGAGTTCAGAGCTGGGAAGGGAAAAGAATAGGGAAATGTTTGTGACTGGATTTTGACTTCTCTGGCCGGTGATGCTGGCACAGGGAGAAGGGGAGTGGCTGAATCAGAATGAGAAAGGTGAGACAGGATTGGGAATGCAGGCAGGATTAATTCTGGAGCCCTCCAGAAAAATGAAATGCTGTCTACCGTTCACCCCAAAGCAACTCCTCATTCTGAGTTTATGAAACTGGATTCATTGTATATTTGTGCCTCTCAGGGGATGTCTCTCTTGTTGGTTGAAAGGAGACAGCATGCTCAAAAATTAAAGGAGATAAAAGGATTGGACAGGCCGATGGAAAGACAGGCCCAGAGACACTCACGCACATACTGTGGTCACAGGAGTCTGGTTTACCTGAAACGAGACATTAAATTAAACTCCAGAGGAACAGGGAAGGCAACAAAAAAGAAATAACTTTGATCTTTTTAGCAATATCAAAACAATCTCTCTTTTAGCAGATCTACCTGAACATTTGAGACACAATCTCCTGATCGCATCCTCCAACATGAAATAGGGGTGTTGTGAAGTGAGGCCAGGCTACGGGTGGAGAACCGTGTGGGCACAGGCAGCGGAGCTTCTGACACTGAAAGCAGGCTTTAATGAGGAATTGGATGTGGCTGCTATTCTGAGTTGAAATGGGCTGGATGGAGTTAATCAGAGTTTACTTGTTCCGAGTTTTGTTTCAGTGTATCTTTCCTGGGAGCAGGACAGGCGGATGCTAGGGTCATCTCCAATACTGCTCGCAGCTGGAGACGAGCTGCTCCAAAGGTGTCCTGGCTCAGCACCTTGTGTAAGTGCCCTCAAACCAATTTAATCAAAATGTGAGGTTAATTGATCCACTTGTATTTTCAGTACTTCCTGGTGGTACTGCCCTGGGAGGCGGATGATGACATTGCCAGTTGGGATGGAAAGGAGGCCCCTGGAATGCTTTTGTAAAACAGAATTGTGTTGGGGTGGTTTATTTTGGATTTCAAATCTGTGCTATTCATTCCTGCCTCTTCCTCTTCTATGGTGAGAAGAGAGGCCCAGATCCCAAAATATTTCCAGAAGAAATTAAACTGAAATAGATACAACCGCAAAGTATTTTGCATAGATAAAGCTATGCACTTGAACAAAAATACACTTACAAGCTCTACTAGCTGGAGTACATTTTCATAAAGAATTGGCTTCTAACTGTTGAATTTACTATTGATTTGGTGATATGATTCAATTTGATACTTTATAGAAGTATATCCAGGATAATTTTAACATTTTTCATTTTTGTTTCTGTTTATAAATTGTTCGTATGTATGTATTAAATATTCATGGTTAATATTTGCTGGAAAGTATTGCTAGATAAATTATTGATGTCTTAAAAGAAAATAATGATTTGCTATTTTAATGATTAAATTTTCTCAATGTGATTTATTTTTTTATACTGCCAATTTAATTCTTAATTCTTTATTCAGCTTGGCCTGTAACATAAGACTTGTCAGGAAATACTGGATGAGATTGTGATCTCCCGAAGGGATTTACCATCATTCAGCTTCCTTATGTTCAGCGAAATTTTCTTGCTATGGTTGAGATTAATCTTACCTACTGACTCTAGCTTTTTCTTTAAGGCTGGATTTTGTTATTTATATGTGAGGCTGTTGTGCATATTTCAAAAAAGAGATGAGTTAATGGTAGAATGCCATTGACCTTCTCCAACTAATCATATTTTAAGTTCTGACAATACTTGTATCCATTTTAGATGCTGGTATGTTAAAAGTTCTAAATTTTAAGCCTAAAACTAGCTGAGACCCTTTCAAGGTTAGTGGATATGTTCAGCACAATATTTCCACAATGTTTAAAAGCATCAGTTTGAAAACACAGCTTAGGATCAGCCTCTGCAAAGCCTGGTCCTAGAAAGCAGCCTCTGATTTCTTCCATTTTATTTAAATAATGGTGGCAAAATTGCCACCACGCTACCATAAAGGGAAATACATTTGAAATTGAAACAAGAAGTGCTGAACACTTCTGGAATTTGAGGATTTTAAACATTCAAAAGATTTTATGAAACACAAAAATTACTGTGTAAAGTCAGTCTTGTTCCTACTAAAAGTGACAACATAAAAAAGACACAAAATCTAGAGTAAAACTATCTCAAAGGGCTAGCATTATTTGCATTTATTTTTAGCTCTCCTCAGCAGACCTGCTCAGCTAATCTGGTGGCATCGTTTTGACACTTATCCATAGGGCACAAAATAGCGGCTTGCCACCCACCTGGAGCAGGTTGGTTTTGAAGTGTTTGAAGGCAAAACAAAAAAGTACCCTGCCATTAGTGGCAAGCTGGAATTTTATATCCACTTGTTTTTGACAGTTATAGTTGAAGCTGTCACCTACTATTTTTTTCAGAGCCTTTAAAATTGATCTTTTTACATGTTAACATGAATATATTAAAGTGGGAGGAAAAAAAAATCCCTGCAGCTTTACTGGGTGCTAGTTGACACATGAAGACCTCTGTATTCAATGCACACACAGAACACGTGATTAAAATTGCAATTATAGCTCTGTGTTAAGCATTTAAAAGCACAAATTAAAGGGGATTGGTAATCTTTTATATCCCTAGCATTTCCCATTTCCGCAGATTCCAGCCCAGGATCTATGCAGTCTTTAATTGGAGCACTGAAGAAAGTGAGGCAGCAAGTATTGTACAGCTGTTTTTACGATGAAAAGTGCAAAATGTTTTAACTCGCATCACACTAAAATGAGTCTCCAAACCAGATTCTTCTTTTTCCTAAATGTCCTTTTGTAAATCCAAGGGACTAGGAAACCTCTCATATGAGAGGTTTTTACAGCGATGGTGGTTGAACATGGGACAGGTTGTCCAGAGAGGTTGTCAAGTCTCCATCCTTGGAGACATTTGAAACACAACTGGACAGGGTGCTGAGAAACTTGATGTAGCTGACCCTGCTTAAGCAGGAGAGTTGTACTAGATGATTTCTGGAAGTCCTTTCCAAACTCAGCTATTCCATGGTTCTGGGAAATATCAGCAGGGTACCCAGGTTTTGTAGGTAGCTTTGAAAATGGTCAGCATGGTTTCTTATATGTGGGACTGGAGATTATTTCCTGAGTCATCAGATTTATGAAGTTTGCCACTAACACAGACTCTGTACCGGGAAACTCCATTTGTAAACCTGTATCATGACTTACATTTCATAAAGCGTTCCTTTATAAAGAGGGAGGATGTGATATATTAGAGATTCACTTCAGTGAACTCCTGTATTTGTATTTTCTTGACCTTCCACACGTGTGAGACGCAGTTGTGTTCTGTTCCCTTGCCGGGCTGTAGATCAGCAGTAAAGGGTAGCCTGGCCATTTGCCTTGTGCTGGTTGCCGTAAACTGGATCAAGTGGACTCCTCTGGAGCGAAAGGGAGATTGTTTTTCCCAGGAGCTGTAGAGGAGTGAGGAAAACAGCCAGCAGTAAGACCAGGGCTTTGCTGAGAACAGCGATGAGATAGTCCCATAGTTCTCATAGTCTTGGATTTAGAGGGTTTTAGTGTGGGTTGTACAGAGTCTGTTGTCACCCAGGAAATTAATTACTAGAAAAAAAGTCAAGAGGAAAGGGACATGTTAGTCCAGGAGTAGATCCTTTTAAAACTGTGGTTTTGAACCCTATAGAGTCTTGCCTGAATTCACATCTTGGCCCACGTCAATGTATAGCTTAAGTGGCTCTTGATTACCACCATTCTCTTTTTCTTTTCTTCTTTTATCTACTTTCAGTCAGTGCCTCATGTAACCAACCAAGCTAGACTTCAGTTTCCTTTCGTTGGGCCTACTTTTTGTGCAGAATATGGAACAGTGTGCACTGTACACAGGGGGTCCTGGTGTATAACTGCAATAAAGTGTGAAGCAGCACACACGGCAACAAGGTTTATGACTTTTAAAAACCTGGATAAAACAAGGCATGTCAATACCCTAAAGAGCAACTTCAGCAATCAAAAAGTACTTAAACTTTCATCTTGAATTTAGATAAAGAACATCTTTTAACCTTTGTTTTTACTGGTTGGCTTCAGTTGAATCATACAAATCCTCCTTTGATGGGACTCTGCTTTAGCCAGGCCTAGGGAAAACTTCTGTACTTGATTCTGTCTTTGTAAACAGATGCTGATGGCTCTGTTGCGTTTTGGGTGGGATTGTCAAGTGTACACGGTACTGGTCTCCCCTTTTTCTGAGAACAGTGAATCTTCCATAAACTTTACAAGCACTGTCTGTCATTACTACAGCTTTCAAAAAACAGCTGTGCCCCTCATTCTGTTATTTCTACTTAGTCAGCAATAGTTGTTTGGAACTTTTCAATTTTCTGCTTCCCATTAAGTTCTAATGCTGTGTTCATTTTCCTTAGTCTAGGTAATAACTTTGTAATACTGTGAATACGTCTGTAACATTATTTGGTTACAAAGGTAATCGAAAAGTGGTTTTAATGAAAATACCATGCTTTCTAATTTCCTTTGCCTATCTTATGTGAAATCTCTTAAATACGGTAGAGAATGAACTCCTCACTCTTGCTGGTCATTATAACCTAGGATCTGAAAACTGATCCTAGAAGACAACAATTAAATAGCAAAATTACTGCTCTCGATGAAATATAATTTTGTTCTCTTACATACAATGGACTAGTGCATTTTTATGGAAACATTTGAGATTTCCTAATTAACTTTGCAACACCTACTGAGTTACTGCATTTCTGATTGTTGATTTTTTCAGTCAACTTTATCATTCTTCCTTACAGAGAGAATTTCTGAACACGTGTGCGATTACTACTGTTCTCTCTGTTTTTAAATATTTTTTTTTTTGCTTCTCAGTCTCAGTATTTATCTCCTTACCTTTATATGCAGTCAAACCTGCTTAAATACAAGCATAGTCCAAAAATAGACCTGTTTAGGAAGAATTTCCTGCATACCAGTCTCATGGTTTAGCTATAAAGTTGAGTGACTGTGCTTTCTTCAGTTTGTGTCGGGGCTATATATTGAGAAATGCCTTTTAAACTAGGATTTAAATGTGTGAAGGGAATAAATTTACTCACACAAAAGAGGTATGCTGAGGTCTTCACTATTAATTTACCAAATAGAAGATTTCAAAGGGAAGGAGTCACAAGAGCTGATTCTATCTTGCATTTTGGAAGATAGTAAAAATAAAAAATAAAAAAAAAAAAATATATATATATAAATGCATTTATGGGAGCAATTTTTACAACAAATACCTGAGAAACTTCTCATTTCTTTTAGTAAGGAAAGAGTTTGTGTGTGAGGGGTTTGGAATGAACGTGCGGTGCTGCAGATCGTTGCTGACCGGGTCAGGATGATGTACACGAGAATGGTATGGCTGGGCCTTGAAACAAAAACAAAGACCAAAGAGATAGTAGTGAACTCGTGTTGCCTGGTGCTAGTTAAAATTTTACATGCTGCCTGGGATGGGAACTTGCTGGTTATTTGTGTGGATATAGGTTTTGCTTTACCATTCTGTATTATTGCCTTTAAACGCTGCATTTCGTTTATTTTGAGCATGCTGGTTGGTGGCTCTTTAAATGTTTGAACACTGAGAGCTCCCACAGGGTGAATTTCTAAATTCACTTTGAAATACTGTAGGAATTGGAGAAGAAACAGCATTGCTGAAAGGTGGACTTGGTCTGATAGTGCCAAAACCTTGGACTTTCCCCTTTGGAAGCTTATCTGAGAAAGGGTTCTCAGAAAGAGAACCACCCAAATGTAGGTTAGAGGCTTAAAGCACATGGGGATCTGTGACATTTACAGTCCTGTCAATAATCTTCCTGCATGATAGGAGCAGAGACAATGAGAAATTGATTATATTTTTTTCCTCCAAGAGTACACGTCAAAACTAATGGTGTCTTGTTTCAGAAATGTACTAAAACAACATATAAGAAATTATATCAGGTGTTATTCTCTTTGTGACACTCGAGCTGATCTCTGGATGACTAAGATGGGATGAAATAAACGTCACCTGAATGATAAACACTTCAGACTTGCTTTATATCAGTGTTCTCAGTATCAGTAAAGTACAAAAAGTTTTCTTAGGAATAACAAATTCTTATGATACCCAACACTATAATTTACCCCAGAGTAAGACATTTTGTCTTTCTATATGGATTGATATCAAGTTAAGGAAACAATCGTCTGCATCCCAGCTGAAATAATTGTGAATATATTTTGACCGATCATTATGGAAAAGACCAGAGTCAATTTATGGTTAATTAAGTAAAACATGGAGCTAACTCTGGCTGCTACTTTGTGGACTCTTAAGAGTTTCAGCTCTACCATATTGAAACTGGTTTTGGGAAATTGTTTCTGGAATTTGTATGTGGGTTTTTAGATATGACTTGAGAATCCATGTAGATCTACTGAAGCTGTCAAACCCAATTTTTTAAAATCAAATTTAAACAAATTTAATCAAATTCTTCAAATGCCAGTTTAAAAGTCAATGTAAACAAAGCTCACTCTTCCATCTGCAGAAACACTGATGCTAATGCAGGAACTGTTAGAAAAAGGCCACTGCAGTATGATGATTAAAACTCTGCATGACATGAGTGTTAACAAAGTGATATTTTATTAATGTTTTTTCAGTTCAGCTTGTTGTGATTTTCTACACTTAAGTTTTGTGTACTATGATTTTGATTACTTTTCAGAATAGCTCTTGTACCCCAAGAATCAAGACCTACTGGGTCTTGGTTTAAGAGGACAATTTCTTATAACAGGTTTTCATGTAATAGCTGCAGTTTGGGTAGTGTTTATTTCTACACTATTTCAGCAGTTCAAGGACATCAGAACTTCTGATGAGCTGAGATGGCAGTTTGATGTTTGTCTTGTAGGTAGAGCCACGCTTTGGTAGGAAAGGGAAGCACCAGATAATGCTCTTAAAATGGAAGAGGATGTGCAAGAAGAGGGACAACTATTTGAACACTTATAAAGGAGATTACACGCTCTGCTTTGACCTGATGGAAATTCCTAAGGATGTCATATTGCAAATTAAAAGTAGCCTCTGTTTTCAAAATGGTCTGGATGCCTGCTCACCTTTCCCACTGATGTTTTTGCATTTAGATCCTCAAGCTTGTTTGTTGTCCCCCATTAGAGCAGTATTCCATTTTCAACAAATAACTTTAATGTTTAAAGAAACAAAAGTATGAACCAACTGACACAGAAAAAGGTGCATTTGCTTATCTTCACGATCCATTTGAGTGAACTCAGCCCACAGGTAGCTTAATCCAAACTCATCTGACCTGAGCCATATGACAAGTACTGCCAAAAGCTTATTGAAGCCCAAGGACAGATTGTTTCTATTTGCAAATAGTTCTATACAGAAATGCAGAACTTTTGCAGAGATAATGGAGAGAACATCTTATTTTCAATTTTGACAAAACATTTATTCATGTAATAAATGATGTGTAAAATGTTGTGTGTTGGAGGAAGTGGAAAATGTTGAGTAGATTTAATTTTGCTGCAACTAGTTGATACGTTAATTGCTATCCATAAATTTCCTGCCTTAAAATGTCAGAATTACTCAAGAAAGCATTAGTAGAACCAATATAATTTAAGGTGATTACCTTTTTAAATTGTACAAAGATAACTAATGCCAGGAAGAAATAATGGTATTTGCTGCTTATGTATACATATTCTGGATGTCCATGTTATAACTTTTTATAATCCATACTTCTACTGCAGTGTTTATAGAAATATATTGATTTGTAGGATTTGTTTTACTGTGTTGGATGAAAGTGTAATGAAAGAGCAATGTTAGGCATGATTCAAAGCCTCCTAAAATCAATGTGAATCTTTGTTGACTTTAGTGGGCTTTGCATCATCTTCAAAAATGTGATAATATAAAAAGTTTTGGTTCCGACTCTTTTCGTAGACAGGCTTTCAGCATGCTCTCTGACAATCTGTTATTTTTAAATTGCCAAGGTTACTTTTCTGCTGGAAGTGACGAGTTGCAAAGTTCCTTTATTCATTTCTAAGGTTAGATTTGCTCCTCCAGCCCGCCCCAAAGTATTGGATAATTGGGCCAGTGTAAAAACACTGCTCGAAAGTATTTCTCATTTCAAATTCGAAAAGCGAAGAGCAGAATTTAAAGAACTAGCAATAAAGGGAAATGAGAGCTGCCTTTTCAACTCTGAAATAGTAGGTTAAAAGGCAAAATTATTTTTGACCTATTCCTAAAAGAAAATGTAAGCTGTTTTGTTTCATTAGACCAGCGATCTATCTGGCTTATCTTCTGATGCCTCAGAAAAAGCACAAACCTGTATAATGGGCAGGCATTCAATAATACGATTCCCTAACCTTAGGCGTACAGTGACAGGTATTCCTCTTCTAAGTATGAAGGCTGATTTATAGTCTTATAAATTATTCTTCTGGAGAGTTTAATCGCAGACGTCTTTTAATCCTGCCAACTTTTCAGTCTCTGTGATAGCTTGTAACATTGAGGAATAAAGTTGTTTTACACAGAATTTGAATGCATGACTAGGAGAGAATGGAAGAGGTCAATAGAAGGAAAACTCTGCTGCAATAAGATTTTCTTCTTGTGTGAAGGCTTTTAAATAATCACGACCTAATTAAGTGAAAAGGAGGCGACTACTCCTATTTAAATTATTATTTTTTGCTGTGTATTAATAGGTGCTTATCTGAACCCTGATTTAAAAGGAATGAACAAGATGGTGGGAGCCTCTGTGTGTCTTTGATCAGACTGTGCTTGGCCTCTGGAAATGAGAGTGACAATATGGTGAATGAAAAATTAGATCATCTCTCTGATCCTGCCCCATCTCACGGGTGAATTATTTTTCTCCTACATCACCTTTACTCTTATTCCTCATCTTCGATAACAGTTAATTTTGACAGAAAATTATTGAAAATGTGTTTATGGTGTGAAATGAACAGTAGGGTTTGGCTTATCAAATACCTCCCACTTTGAGTGACTAAATACACGAGAGTATTTCCATTGTCGGTTGCAGAACTAGTCTTCAGCACACAGTTAATGGGTACTGCGTGGGTTGAGGCCTAAATATGTGAGAACTTTATGCATAATGTTCCATTCAGTTGATTTATTGTATCTCTTAAGCATAGGTAATCATTTAATGCTTACATTTTTAAAGGCTTCATTTCCTCACTGAGAAATACTGAGGATTTTCTTATTTCTCTGAGGTTTCTTTAAATAATAGGAAAGAGCGATTAGGAAAAATGAACATTAATGTCTCCCAATATTTTTTACATCTAATTACTGACATTTCCTAGTGGATTTATTATTCGTTTAATGTTTCCCTTGTTACCTCTACAGAAGGGGAGAGTGTGGATGCAAAAAAAAGTCAATTGGGCAGTCAAAATAGTGACACAGTGGGAGTTTTGGAATAACAATTTGGTATTTAAAAAAAAATACAGCATATAAAGTTTGTCTCATCTGCAGTCTTTTTGTAAGCAAGCAACTTTTTGTGTGATTTCCCATTTGTTAGAACAGAATCTGTACTCCTTCCATTACTAAGTTCTCTTTTTTTTTTAATTGTTTTTTCTTTTATTATTCTGAAGGAGTTTGGGTTCAGTTCATGGTAAAAGTGACCACCATATACTCGTATGAGTCAAGCTCAATAAAATAATAAATGAATCTTTGTTATTCATGATAATTTTTTAAAATTTCTGCACAAGGATGACATCTGCTCTTGATCCTTGTACCTTTACCTCTCATGAGAATCACCATCACCAATTCCTAGCACACCATTCTTATTTACAGGTAATGCATAGTTGTAAAAATTGTTTTAACACACTTAGTTTCTGAATGCAGGGGACTAAAATTCTGCCTTAGTGTCTGTGATTTGCTTCCATTTTGCACTGTGTTTGTGTGAGGGGAAGCTGGAGTAAAATTAACTTCAAAATTATTTTTCAGGAGAGATAGATATACATTTCTGTCCATTGCTGCTATGTGAAGCACGATGAGCGTTTTACATCTGAAATGGCTGAGTATAGAACATGAAAAGATGAATATGAAAAAAAATTATAATATGATGGGCTAAAAATCCAAATTCATGCATTTATAAATGAAATCCATCCAAATTTATAAAAAATAATTACTGTGGCTTTGGAAGAACAGAAAAGCAGTGTGGAGAATTTGCTCTCTTGGATGTTCGTGAATGTTGAAACTTTCCTACTGGAAGTGGCTTTTGACTGGAACATGGACTTTCTTTCATGGTAAAAATCTTTGAAACAGAAAATTAAATCAAGGAGCTGGGAAGAAAAATAAAACACTTCCCTGTCCTACTGCCAGAGTTAGATTTCCTCAATCTTTACAGTGATGTGTCCCATCTCACTTGAGGGAGCAGCATTAGTGCATCCCAGGGCATCTAGACCGGACTCAGGCTGCATCTCGAGTTAAGGCATCCACAGCCACTCCCAGAACCAACTGCTTCAGCTCCTGGTCTTTCTTCTTCTGGTATGTGCGTGGCTGTGTGTAGTTAAGATCTATTTCTTGTTTCACTCTTTTTTTCCACGAGCAAGTAAAGAATGTACTATCGCTGTCTCCCATCCTTGAAGCACTAACTGACAAGTTCTGGTCAAACATACTGATACTGCCTGAATGGGAGGTTCTTGGTTATGTTTCTAGTGAGGAAAGTATTTGAAATTGTCAAGTTATAACCTTTTCTGTGCATATGTGAAAAGCAATTCTAGAACACGTCAATAAGATGTAATATTTTTCACTGCAACCAATATTAAGGCTGATACTGTTTTGTGTTAAGCATTTAGTGAATCCCCAATGGGTTGGTTCATACATGGTTCAAAAGCAGAGCCTCAGAATGCATCTGTCCTGGAGGTTTGCCCTTCACGCTAGAGATTCTCAGATTTAAATAACCCAAATTAAAAGAATTAATAACAGCAAGTGTCTAGCATTTATGTAAATAGAAGCCTGGGTTCATAAGGCAGGCTCTGGGTGTTTAAGTGGTTTATTTTTCACTAATCTACTTATGAATAAGAAAGTGTTCACCTTTTGTTTGCCAGTTACAGCTGTGCTCTCTCTTAACCTTTGTGTTGCTGCTGTTACATGACAGTAGTGACTGCTTGTATGATTAAAACTTGAGTATTAATTCAATTCTTAATCTTCTTTGTGTGGTTCATTACATACGGCTAGCAGCTCACTGGAAAATTATCTTATGGCACGTTACAAAATCCTGATACCCTGAATATGAGATTCAGATATTCTAGGGGAAATTCTGGACTTGTTTAAGTCCATAAGATTCCTATTAATGTGAGGAAGACCAGAAAGTCCCACTGATTTTTGTTCCAGGCTCTTGAGACCTTGTGTGTTATTTGGCAAGTCATATCGCCTCCTGTTTCTCCATCTGTAAAAAATGAAGGAAGTTGTATTTACCTCCTCCCTTAACTACAATGAGAAATTTATGCACAGAAAATTGGATAGGCAAACTTGATTGCATCTGTTCCTTTTGAATTGTGCTTTATCTCTCTTTCCAATCAAAGAATGAAGTGTATGTGCTTGTATTCCTTATGTAACACCTCTGCAGAGATTATATCCACCCCTTTATTCAAAGCTGGTTTTGTGGTCCCTCATGGGAACATTTTTTTTCCACTACTCTTACTTTCTTAATTATCTTTAGGTGAAGTGTTGTGAATTCCCGTTACTTGAAATAATTTGAACTATGGTAACCCAGTAGCCTTTTACATCAACAAGCAGGGTGGCTTTTACCCTCGTCTGCTCTGGTAATTAACGGTTAAATCTCTTTGTATCTGATCAACAGCAGGAATTGCCATGTCAAATGTCTAGGCAAACAGTAGGAGCAATTTTTGGCACGACAGAGTCTGAGTGTTGCCAGAAAAGGAAAAGTTTGATTCTTTCTTCAAAGGCAGCAGAAGTCAGTGATGGGCAGAAGCAATTTCTTAATAACTGCCATCCATTCACTGATTAATCCCACAATAGAAGAGTGTGAGACTAAATATTCATTCTTGCAATTTGTCTCTAACTAAACATGCAAATGTTGATCCGAATTATTTTTGCTCCTATTTCCATTTTTTTGTGGCATTATATCAGATTTACATCAGTGATTCAGTATATCTGTTATGAGGAATAGTTCTTCTAAGTGCTTGGGAAGGTGAAGGTACATAACTATTGGGGGACCAGAAGGAAGAAGTCGAGGACTCGGAGCTACGCCCGTTGCCTGCTAGTTTAAGACCCTACCACACCATGTTATTGGAATGTTTGGCATTTCGGACAGTATTCATGTTGCTGACTGATGTACTAAGTGATAATGATGGTTTGCAGAGAAATTTCTGACCTCCTCATAATGATTTCCCTGATAGGCTCTTCTTTGATAAATTGCCTGGTCTTAACCTGTAGTGTGAGTTTTGTCAAAGCCGACAGCAGGGATGAGTGATCTTGACATTACTGAATGACTTAGATTGAAGAAAGAACTATAGTTATCTATCTAAGACTCCCAGCTTTGATTTTTATGTGTACGTGTCTACATGTTTTTGAAAAATTATCGGAAACTTTAAAAGAGTATTATTTGACTTTTGGCCTATGTGATAAATGCAACAAATTGTCTGTGCAGTCCTTCTCTTTGCTAAGACTGCCCTGAAAAAAATGCTATGAACTGACTCATATGTTATGGTCCGCATCAAATAATTACTAGTGCTATTGAATATACAGTCGCAGAATTTGAACAAATTCTTCTTGAGTGCCATCTGTGGGCACTTGCTAGCTGACTTCTTTCTTTGATTCAACTGGTATCTTCCCTGCTGGTTTTGATGATTCACCCTCCATCTTGGTACTCGTTCTAAGTGAACACTGATTTTCATTTATTGAGTTATCTTTGTTTCCTGGAGCTACCTTTGCATGTAATCTTTTATGTTTTTCTCCTTCCTGAGAAGATGCTCTGAAGGAAGTGAAACAGTCCTTTGAGTTAGGGAGTTTTTCCTAGGATGTGTTAGAAAAAGAAGCATCATTCACAAGAAAGGAGAGAAAAAAAAAATCTAAACTTGGGCTCAGTCATGATAAAGGAATGTCTCACCTGAGCCATGTAGTGTGAAAAGAGAAGGCATCTCATTGTGCCTCCTACTTCCTCTAAACTTCACTGAGGCGGGGCTGGATGCTTACTGTGGACAAATTAGTTTGTTTAATTACAAGCGCCAGAGTACTAGCCAGACCAAATGCCAGAGGCTGGTATTCATCTTGGGCTGAGAGAAAATGGGTTATAATCCAGTCTTTTCCTGCTGATCTGAGCCAGCCATGATTCACTTTGTCTTCCAGGGATTGTGTGAAAAGAGTCTGCCAGCTGCAGCTCCTTGAGTGCTTCGTATTTACTGAATTTTTCATTCAGTGGGTGGATGCTGGCAGAGAAAACTAAGGTTGAACTGTTCTACTTGGTCCGTTAGTCCAGTTACAATAATAGTAGAAGCTAAAGGTAAAGCTGTTTAAGACAGATGCTTGCTACACCTGTAATTTTGAAAGAAGATAAGATTAATCATGGTTTGAAATTTGAAGAATTTCAACAGTTTGTGAAGGACCAGAAGAAGAATAACTATTGCTATGGAAGAAGGAGCTCTGGGAAGCTTTTGGTTTGTTCCCCTAACGGAGGTTTGAGTAAACTGTGGTTGAAGGATGAAGGCTGGGAGGATCTTATCTTCTTATTAAGAAGGTTGGTCCTGAAGAAGGTAGGAGCAAAACAGGACTGTGGCAGAGGAGAGACGAAGACAGACTTTCTGTAAAAGACTGATGTTTGTGACACTTAGCATTTTATTTTTTTTTTTTATTTGCCATAGGTTAAACCAGCTATTGCTTCAGATGAAGTCCAGGACTTGAAAGAAGCTTAAAAGATGATGAAGAACATTGGTGAGGTAAGCAAAAACTGAACTAGCTTCCAACAGATTGTTTGAGTTGGCATCTTTGCTGCAAATTAGACTAAAAGATTCACCATGAGTCAAGCTGAATGGAAACAGAGTTGTCAGACATCCTGCCCTTAGTGTAACTCCTATGTAATTGAAAATTCTATCCTATTCTTACTCAAATTTTTTTTTTTTTTGCATTTGTTGATCTAGATGAGTACAAAAAAAAAAAAACCCCAAACAATACTATGTTTGATTTCTTAAATAGATATTTTTTTGGTGGCTTGGTGCTTTCATAAATCTCAACCTACAGGAACTAGACTAACAAATGCCATTAACATTTAGTAAGATGGTTGGCCCCTTCAATCCCAAGTGAAATCTTATGACAGAGAATTTTGTAGCAGAGTAAAAATGCAGACAATAGCATATGTGGTCAGTTCTTGATATTATTGATGGGAATAAAGCTTCAGGAGGTGATCACTAGAAATAAGCAACAGGTAGACTATTTCATGAGAAGGGGAGAAGGGATTCTTTATCCCTCTTGGGGATCATGAGCTGGTGTAGCCACCTTCCCACTGAAAGGAAAACCTGTAGAAAGTCTTCCATACTGCTGGGCAATGCATCCAGGTAGTGTTGACAATTGCTAAAGGACACAGATAAACTGAATAACTGGAAATACAGTTCCTGGGAGCTCCATACAATTCTGAACTTTAATTTTCTAGACATTAATGCTTACAGAAAACTTGCGCATGCACTTATTGTATTATGTTTCCAAGTGATACCCCAAGGGCAACCCAGATATTTTACTAATAAAGCCCCAGCATAGTCAAGTCTTAAAAAACTGTATCTGTATCTACACTGATAAACACTGATGTATTTATATGTGTGTATCACCCAAGTACTGAATCTGAGCAAGCATAGAGAGGAAGCTCAGCGCTTTCTCATGTTTTCTGAAGGATTCCATGAGGATACACAAAACTTTCCATCAGTTTTGTTGCTTGTCTATATATTTAAATTCCCAGCGCTATTCTTCCTTCCCTGAGGATTCTCATATGGTGTAAATCAGTAGTGCACTATTGTTTTCAATGGTTATACCAAGTAGCTTCTGCTTATGATCTGTCCGTTGATGTTTCCTTTGTTTAGATGTTTTTAGTTCTGTTGGCCAAATTTTGATGAAATTTTGAGTGCTGTGCGGTTATTTTATGCCATTTATTATTATATAATCTGACAAGCTGAGTGTTTGACACACATACTGAAAAAGTGAATACAGGAAAATTATTGAGAGAAATGAAAACATGTTCTATTGATCATTAAAATATGTTGTTATTCTTAAGTGTTATAAAATTTCATCTTTTACAGTTAAAACTGGGATGTTCTTTGGAATTTGTTGAAGTTCAGTACTTATGATATGAAATGATTTGAGCCATTGTAGCTGTACATTAGAATTTTTTTTTTTAAACTTATGTTCAGTATGTAAAATACTGTATCAATGTGAGTGAAAATTTTAAGGAAACCTTGCTGTTTGTTATTTTATTTTTACTGGATTCTCTATGCAGCATAATTGTTTCCAGTTTCATAAAGATTTTATTTGGTTTGATTTACTATTTCCTATCCTTAGCACAGAGAGGATGCCTGCTTTCTGAGAAGGTAAAGAAAAGAACCCTCTTACCTTTGATAAGACTGAACATTCCAGTATGCGATGTATAATTAAGGGAACAGAAGAAACATCACCAGCTAGTTTTGCATAGAAAGCTTAGTTGAATGCCATGTCAAGTAACCAAGGGAGAAACATATTTTTAAGAGAGAAAAACATCCTAGGTATGTGTCCCAGCAATCTATTTTCCAAGATCTCCTTTGTGGCAGAGAGATGAGACTTCATTTTCTTCAGAGCTTCTTTGTGTTTGCACATCTTCCTCTATGAGTGACAGCTAGAGGAACTAGGAACTGGTCTGTAATGATGGACTAGATTTTTTTTTTATTTTTTTTTTTTTCTTTTCTCTCCTACTAGGATAAAGAAAACTAATGTCATTTACAGGATTGGTTGGCTGACTCATGGCAGCTCTGAACATATATTTTGGTATTCTGGGACAGAGACTGAAACACTAGAGTTCAACATAAGAAATAATTTTGGTACCAGAGAAACTAGTTCTTCCCAGTAACAAATAAAAATTACACATCATTTCAGATAAAGGGATCTTCAATCCCTGTTCTATGGACCACAGTGGTCCATAGGCTACTTCCGAGGGTTCTGACAACAATAACCGAGACAGGCAAATCTCTGGCTATTTGAAGTGAATTTTGTATGCAGCTCCAAGAGGTTGTGGGAGTTCTATATAGTTGTAGGACCCTATGTTGGCTTTGTTTGTTCTCACTGGCCTCAGAATGGGAGGGTGTGTGGAGGTCTTAACCCTCTTAATTCTTGGCTTCTTATTATGAATGATATTGTATACTGGAAAAATAGCAGTTAATTAGCTGAATTTTTATTACTTATGTTGTCTTCTGTTCCACTTTCTTTTCTCAGGATATGGGAGTTTTAGGTTTTTAGTGCCTAAAATTTTAGTAATTGTACGTTACTAGAACACGGAGTGGCTTATGTGTACAGGACAAGGTATTGACAAGGGGAAGACATGAAAATCACAAAGAGTTTGTTAAAATCGGAGAACTCGCTGTTACAGTTCCAGTTCCCACAGAGGTTTACCAGCATAGTTTTCACCTACATTCATATTTTAATACAGAGATGTAGTTTTGGAGGAAAGGAAGGTTGTCAGTAGTACAAAGTTAGCCCTGGGGCACCAAATATTTGACAGTTAAATAGCTGAGAAATTAATCTCTTGGCAACTTCTATTCTCTGTTTAGTGTCAATCCCGTGCCAAACAAAGTGCTGGGGGCTTAAAGAATTTGGTGGTGTTGAAGTTCATTCTACACTCTTTCTCAACAAAGAGCCTTGTAAAATAGGGATAGAGAGATATCTTGCTGTGTATGAAGAACAATGCTGAATTAGTTAAGATGTTGATCATAATAAAAAACTGGTGGTTTTAAGTGGGTCTGACTGCAGGGATCGAGTTGGGAATCCAGTTTAGTATGGATCGCTTCTCAGGAATGCCCCTGTTGGTCTCACTCCTATAGCACCTGGGTAACAGATTGTACTTTCCTAGCGTAAGTGTATTTTCTTTTAATAAGGCAGTTCTGGTTTTATTCTAGAGGAATGCAGCCCTGCTGGCTGGAGTGTAAATTTGGACTGACTAGGGTTAAATCCATTTTAGTTACTCCAGGTTTAAAATAGTGTGAGAAAAGTCTGTTCTATGCCATCTACTCGCAACCACAGAATATCTTGATGCACAGAACATCAGTCAGATGGAAATGTGAGAATATTAAAATTGTGATTTACGATTTTGCAGGTTTATTTGGAATGGCATTTTGTAACTATAGGTAGGCTGATGGAATAGATACTTTGGAGAAGCAGAATATGTTCCACTGCTAGTATGAAGAAAATTGTGACAGGAGAGCAAAAGAAACAATCTATTTTCCACTAAGTTGGTAATTCTTCTTTGCCTGCCTTTAATACTGTTCCTGAGGCAGATTAGCTTTATTGTCCTTCATCTGCCGACGATCATAGAATCATAAAGTGGTTTGGGTTCAAAGGGACTTTAAAGCTTACCCAATTCCAACCTCTGCCATGTGCAGGGACATCTTCCACCAAACCACGTTGCTCAAAGTCCCGTCCAACCTGGCCTTGAACAGTTCCGGGGATGGGGCATCCACAGCTTCTCTGGGCAATCTGTGCCAGTGCCTCACCACCCTCATAGTGAAGAATTTCTTCCTCACATCTAATCTAAATCTACCCTCTCCCATTTTAAAACCATCACCCCTTGTCTTATCGCTACCTTCCCTTGTCCAAGTCCCTCTCCAGTTTTCTTGTAGACCCCCTTTAGGCACGGAAGGCTGCTATAAGGTCTCCCCGGAGCCTCCTTGTCTCCAGGATGAACAGCCCCAACTCTCTCAGCCTGGCCTCACAGGAGAGGTGCTGCAGCCCTCTGATCATCTTCATGGCCTCCTCTGGACTCGTTCCAACAGATCCATGTCCTTCTTATGTTGAGGGCTCCAGAACCAGATGCAGTGCTGCAGGTGGGGTCTCACCAGAGCAAGAATAGAGGAGAATCACCACCTCCCTCGACCTGCTGGTCCATGATTCCCAATGTAGTACTTTGTCTCAGAAAGCCATCGTGACAAGACACATCTGTAGAGAAGACCAGGTTATCTTCTCTGGAACTTCAAAGGACAGAACCGAGGGGAAGGGCAAAACATGCCAACTCTATGTAAGTCCATTGGTTTGACAAGTGAACTCAATATCTCTGCTTGCTACTTTAGCCATGACCTATTGGAAAAATTGGTAATAATTATTTCTTTTGTTACCCTCCTCTTACTTCCTTTCTCTAGTTTAAGCCAAAATTACTTTTTTTTTTTATGTTCAGTGACTGAAATGCCACAATTTTTTGCAGCTGTTTAAGGTGTAAAGTGATTCATGTCAAGAAACCATTGCACAAATGATGAGGGTTTGACAGGGTAGGCTTCCCAACTGGGTATTCTAATGTCTTTTCTTTACCTGTAGTGTGTCTTTGAGAAAAGGGTGAAAAGAAAAAAGACCTTCTTGAAGCTCTTTAAAATTTTCTGGAAGTTTGTATTTCACAAAAAGAGTCACAATTACTTTCAGAACTTAAAGGATTTTCAAGGGGTTTTATGGCAGATGTGTTTCATAGCTTTTTCAGTAGAAAATGAAGCTACTTTTCATAAGCTTTCTAGCTGAGTCTTCATTTCTGACTTGAAGTTTTGGCACAGAGGTACATATATGTCACCAAAGAAAAATATACACTCCTAAATATATTGACGCAACATGCTTTGTACATAATACTTTGTATTATGTTGTAGAGTGAGTTCTGTTTGCTATAAATCA